>JBBPMQ010000153.1:0-41315 GCA_038090375.1 Boletus rubroflammeus | reverse complement strand
CCTCGGCGTCATTGATCGCCTCGAGCGCCTTCATGATCTTATTCCCAAGCTCAACATCGTGCGTCCCCGGCTGGCCACGCCCATGCAACAGTCTGTTTCGTGGATGCCCCTCGGCGAGTGCCCTCAGTCCCACATGCGGTAAATAGAGGTCGTCGATCGAGAGCACAGCGACCGACAGCGAATAGGGCGGTTCTGCAAGCAGCGAACGAAGACGTGACGTGAGAAAGGTCTTGCCGCTCCCTTGCGGTCCTTGGACACCCACAAAGAGTGGCGGGTAATTGGACCGAGCAGAGAACCGCGCTCGATGGGTTTCCAAGCAGTTGAAGACATGGTTTGCCATCGCTTGGACTGCAGGCGGATGCAGGCTGGTCGTCGCCATCACTGACGATGGTCGTGGCAGGTCGATGGGGTGCAACTTCAAGCTTCAAGCTTGGTATCATGCGTAGAAATCACATGATAAGGTCAGTCGTGAGATCGTCCCAAGCACAAAATATCAGAGGTAGATTATAATTGCTGTAAATCCGTACCCAGTACCACACAATCACATCTACCGTCGTCGCAACCAGAGCATCATGTTCGTAGGTGAATGGCAAAAAAAAATAAACTATCCTTTCATAGTGCTGGCGTAGGAAGGCAAAGAAATGGGGCCTACTTACTCCCACCGTACCGCGCCTTGCGGCCGATATCAAAGGGGATGTATTTGTACTTGATCATATGTCTGAGAAAGCTTTTCGTGAGCGAAAACATGGGCTGTGAGCAAGTGGACATACTGTATTTGGCGCCGCATCGTCAGTGCGAACAATACACAGAAATACACCACCAGAATCGGCCAGTAAACAGGGACGTCAAACATATCAGAGGTGGTGAGCAAGAGCGAGATGACGACAGCCCGCGTCCCACTTAGCCTAGAAGTGACCGACTTAGTCTCGGAGATACTGCGAAGCGAGTGGGTGACATACCAAAACTGCCATTCAGGCAGCCGTCTCACAAAAGGCCTGAATTCATCGTCTCGTTGAGAGGGAAGTGTGGGACCGCTGTCGGTAGCGCCCTCCTCGATCTCGTCCGCAAGGAGATCATCCTGAAGCGAAGGGTCGAACCTGGGTTGTAGGAACGCCAGCAACAGGTTGAGGAGGTAGATAGCAAGACCGTCTGCGGAAATGGTCACCGGACTGAAACGATACAGCGACGAGAGCACGTACAGCATACTATTTTTCAACGTCCAGAAAACATGTTAGTTGCCGTCTCTCGCACAGGAAATTTATTGCGAACCAATGTACCACTGAATAGCGAGTGAGTTTCTGGAATGCACCACGAGACCAAATGGTTACGCACCCCTTGGGACAAGACGATTCGAAGCATGAAGAGGGCGAGCAGACCCAGCGTTGCCAACCAGCGCTGAAGAACGTGTGGCGTCCACCGGTCGAGCGCCTGCTGGTACTGGCGCTGGGCTTTCGAGACGGACGCTTGGACCGTCTGGAGGGGCGTCGGCGCCGGTTCGTCTGAGGACATCATCTTGAATCGTGAATGGGGAGGAAAATAAGATAGTCCCAAAAACGATATGTTTCTGTTGTTGTTGACTTGCAACGTAGTCGTGGAACTCAACCGGTGCTAATTTAAGCGGAGATTGGCGGTGTTGGAATACTACGGCCAACGTTCATCATCGACTCGCTCTGGTCTTTGTACTGGTCAGTGGTGGTGGTCTATTCGTATCTATCACGTCCCCATCACTGATGCCCTTCTCAGCGGGGCGCGACTGTGCAACCCATTTAAGTAAGATGGCGAACTCACAGTCATCTCTGCGCTCTGGGACCGGTACGACCTGATAGTGTGTCCGAGTGTTGCGCTTGCCGAAACACTACACATCCAGGCGATTCTAGAGGATGGAGAACGTCAACACGATCAATATTTCTAATTTTCCGACGTAAGCTTGCTGAATGGTCGTGACATGAAGGCACCGATGCGCTGGTTATCATCATCTGCAGAGATGTCACTGCGGTCTGTTGGCCCGTGTTTTGTCGCCTTGGCTATTCGCCCAGCGTTTTGTTCTTGTGGTACAAGCATGTAAGTACTTCCTCAGATCATCGTTTTATGGCTCGCTCAACATCACCAAGCCATCTATTCCAAGTGGATCAGGCTTTACTGTATGAAACAAGTACTGATCGCCACAACTCACTGATACGAGGTGCTCCACAAGTCCTGAGTTACTTCGTGCTGGAGACCTTGACTATTACCATGATGCTGTATGAGATGCTACAAGAGGTCAAGCCCCGCTGCCTCTCTTGCATCCCTCTCTCCTGGGCAAGTTCGTGGGACGTTTCGAACACTCAGTGTTTTGACTAGTTTCAGTAAGTCCCCCAGCATACTCTAATCCAATGGACACCAACCGAGTTGATAGTCTCGCTTCTGGCACATGGATTCTATTGCTGGAGGATCAAAGTCATGAGCGGTTGTTGGTATATGCCCGGGCTCGCCCTGCTGGTATGCTGCACCTCTCGTCGTTATCTGGCTCGTGACTAATCTCGCTCACTACAGACGTCGCTGTTGCAATGCATCTTCATCAGCATCGGCACAATAGTTCGTGGGTTTTCTGCATAGATCTCGATTGTTGTTTTGAAGCGTGCCATCGTGTTTAGCCTTCGAATGTAATCAAAGCTCCAGATGTGATCTCAGACGTGAGCTTTGATTCCACTGGGGAAGCACGGACTGAGGAAAGCTGTAACTAGGTGCGAGTATCGTGTGGAATTTCGTGATCACCATCGAGACGACCCGACTGGTGAGTGGAGGCGTATCATAGAGTAGTATCACAGGCTGAGATGTCCCGCCTAGTTGCTCCGACACAGGAAAACCTCACCCTTTAGCGCAACCAGCTGCTTGATCACACAGCTCATCCGACTCACCTGCGAGACCGGTGTTGTCACTGTGGGAGCCATGCTGCTGCAGTTCTTGCTCTCCAAGTACGACACGACGAAAGACGTGATCGTGTCCGTCAGTGCGCATGAAATCGTTGTGTCCCAATGGCCGTACAGCTCTTCGATTGCCCAACTGTCCATGTATGTTATGTCGAAACGTTTGCTATCTCCGCGTGGCGGCGTGCTGATGATGACGACCTGCGCTCTGTAGCTTTTACTCGATGTCGAGACTGTGCGTGTGTGGACGTTTGGCGCGTGCACGCAAAGCTGACGGATGTGTAGATATGCCAACTGTCTTTTGGCATCACGGAACGCGCGTCTCCTCGTCGCGAAGGACAAGGTCCATTTGGAGCCCGTCTCCACGGTCTTGTTTGACCCCGAGATTCGCGCCGCAGAACAATCGACCGAACACCACATTGATATGACTATTACGCAAACACAGATCACGAAGAGTGACACTAGCATGGTGAGTCGAGCGGTCCGTCTCTGACGACGTATTTGCTTCGCAGGGTACTCGTGACGACAGCGATGTCGTATCTGTCGGTAGAAGCGAGAAGGACGAGGTCTGACACTCGTTATAATTATTATTCGTCGTTAGATGCACGAGGTATTTGATCGCATGGAACTAACTAGTGGACTCTACAATATCACTATGGTAAGGAACAATGTAACCACCAAGGTCCCAAGTACATGCATTCTAAAAGACGTGGGGGATGACCACCTTTCTATCCTTTGGGTAATCTGGAAAGTTGTTGAGGTACCACCGATGGCCCCTGTAAGCTCTCGCGATCATGAGGAAAATCTCCGAAAAGAAGAAAATCCAAGGTGGTTGGACCGAGGACACGAGCGCGCCGAGTGACGTCATGGTAGGCGCAGGTGCCGCGGCGAGAGCGAACCCAAACCACTCGACCCACTCACACAAGTAATTTGGGTACGAGACGTACGTGTACAGATACCCGTGCGGAATGCCGTAGTGTTCCCTCTGTTTCGCGTGGGGGTCGTCGTCGTCGGATTTGGCCTTGGCTTTACCCTTGGCCTTGGCGTTTCGACGGATGTTGAGGAGGACTTCGTCGTGGAGGACGTTCCCGAAGAGACCGGCGGCCCAGATGGCGGTGCCTGCCCAGAAGGTGGGACGGGCGTAGGCGTTGGCGAGAAAGGTGGATGCGGTGTGGGAGCGGAGGTAGGTGCCCATGAGGGTACCGTTGACGATATTAAAAAAGATGCCGGAGAGGGTAACGCCGATGTGGGCTTTTGACCTGGATGGGGTGCGGAGGGGTGAAATGAGGGCGCGGTTTGCGTAGTGAATGAGGAAGAGGGTGGCGAGGAAGAGCTGGTGTGGGGTGAGTGGGGGTGTGAATGAGGCGGGGTTGGGGGTTTTGACGAGTGCGTGGATGAAGGCGATGGGGGATACGATTTCCATGATGATCCAGGCGCGAATGCCGTCGATGGCGAGGATGGTGTCGTCGGATGGGGCGAATCGACCAAAGGGGGCATCGATGAAGAATTGGAGCGGGCAGACGATGGGCGGGATGACAAACGAGAGTTGTCTGACGACTGGGCAGAGCAGAGCGTTAATCTTTTTTAAAAAAATACGAGGACGAGGAGGAGACTTACCGTCGTAGAGATTCGGACGCATGTCTTGTCTTGGTGAGAGAAGAAAAGAGCGGATGTCTGGCTGACGTAAACTACTCTTCGAACATGACAAAGTTGCGTCTGAAACGGACGCCAGCAGAAGAACAGGATCGAGCCCGGCGCAGAGCGTACAAGGCAGCGTACAAGGCCGCAAAGCGAAGGTACTCCGGGTACGCGGACGGGGACGACAGCGACCCCGACGCTCCAGGTCCAAGTAGCACAAAGAAGAACCGGACCCATGTCCCTCCCGACGACGACGACGTGTACGGTCCCCCTCCGCCTCCAACCTCGTCTCACAAGTTAGACTATGACGCTATCCTGGCTGAGCTTGAAGACATGCGGTTCAGGGAAAAGATGTGCGGCGCGCTCGAGGAGGACGAACGCTTGGATGGGATCGACGCCCGACTCAACGATTATCCCCACGTTCCTGACAGGTGGACCTGCGACAAGCATGATGCAGTGGATCCACAGTACATGGGCGATGACGAGTATGCCGAGTGGGTCAGGGAAGGCATGTGGAAGTGAGCGAAGCCATATACATGTTCGCGATCGTCTGTCGACTGAATCATACTCAGGAAAAAGCACGCGCGAGAGTACGAGGAGCAGGCGAAACGAGATGCAGAAAAGGCCGCTCGGAGAGTGCGCGAGAAGGCAATCAAAGCAGAGACTACCCGTCTGGAGAGGCTTGCTCTCGAGCAGGAGGAAAGACGGAGAAAGGAGAGACAGGCGGAGCGAGAGGAAGAATACCGACAGCGATACGAGCAGCGATGGAAGGCGCTCTTGGATCCTCAGACGCGGGATCATGGTCCGTTGACGTTCGGGGATATCCCCTGGCCTCTCTTCTCAGCGCACATTGCAAAGCGGAAAGCCTCGGACAGCGGCCTCCTCCGTGTGGAGGAGATTACCCCGGAAGCTATCACTACCTTCCTCTTACCAGATGCAGACGTTCACGGCGTGGCCGCCCCCGCCAAAAACGACGATGTTTCGAGGCGAAATCGAGACAAACTCAAGGAAACATTGCTACGATTTCATCCAGACAAATTTGAAGGTCGCTTCATGCATCGCCTCCCTGCAAGTGATACAGAGAGCGTCAGGGAGGCCGTAGGACAGGTCGTTAGAGTTCTAAACGGACTCATGAGCGAGCGACCGTGATCACCTTTATATTTGGCAAGTGGCAATGTGGATAGGCAGGTTCAATATCTCCATTCCAGGATGTTGCTAAAAATGTAGTGTGCCTTTCTAGAATCTCTTCGCTTCTCACGACCTTCGCACTCGATTCCCTCTCCATAGTAGTTTTACTCGGTCTCACAACTTCGGATCACAAGGTTGCCATTCAAAGGTTCTATACCCAATCATTCGGCCCTCCTATTCCCAGACAGGATCAATGTGTTACACCGCACTTCTAAGCTGGAAGAGAGGGTGGAGATCTCACACGAAGCGTTGCGTGTGAGTTATCAGATAGGACTCGCAGCAACCCATGCTAATTATTACGAAGTTCAATTGTAACCCGAAGCACGAGAGGAATGCCAGACGCAAAGAACGTTGAACTGTCGCCTTCGCTGTCCATTCGTTTGTGTGCACACTGTATTCTGTTTTCCCCAGTCGCACCTGCGCCTAAACAATCTGTGGGATTGCTGTCTGCGCGGGGGCCGGTTGTTATCAACTTTTGAGTGGTTATAGGGGATGCTTTGTATTTTCGTCAAGGAAGCCAGGTGGCTTAGTTCACGGAAAAACCTTGTGGTGTTGCATCGGCACTTTGATTGTTCCGGCATGGGATATCCGGAAGCAATACCAGTTGTGACTTTTTTTCAGTTTTATTTTCTGGCCTCTGCGATGGTCGCAAAACTCGAACACACTGTATACTTGGGGGTACCTCTTCATGGACGTCTGAAAAGATGGTATGTATCTATCACTGGCCATTCAGGGCGGCTAGCAGAGTAAAGCAGTTCAGGGTCTAGTTGCCGTGCTAAAACCGAGTCGCAAGCGCCCCGCCGCCGTCCCCCCCCTTTTTTTTTCTGCGATAACTGATGTCACTGGCAGGATGTTTCAGGGCCCAAGGGGATGCTAATTAGTATATCCATATCTTGATGTTTTGCAGCTGCATTGACGCTTTAAATGTTCGTGCATAGGCACGTGTGTTTTCAGATCGGGTCGCTGGCGATGCTAGTTGAAGTGGGTTGAAACATTGCAACGTTGAGCGTCCATCGTTCGTCTTGTCCACCCCCCGATGGTTCTTGTTCCAGTGTGCGCTCGGTCTTGCTTCATCTTGATCACGCCTTTTTTTCGTTTCCCTTCCCGGCGCCCGCACAATCGGACCCAATTAAAAAACATAGTGATCACTCAGTGTCAGAAATATGAGACGTGATCGAATGCATACGCGCGTCGGCGTTCCCTTGGAGGCATTGCCAATCAAAAGATTCGTTCTGGGAGGGGGGGGGACCATCGTACCAAGTCAAATTCATCCCATGGCACGCGTCCACTCATGTAACAGAGCGACGATCGCAAGGTTGGTAAGTCCTGACGTCGTTTCATGGAGCAGTTAAACTTAGGAGCCAAGTCCTTACAGTCAACTCTCGTGACGGCTGGCCCTAGCAGACGGATGGATGTGGAGTGGCTATTTGGATTTGAGACGTCGTGCTTTTTTTTGAAATTTTTTTTGATTGCATTGGTAGTGTGTGGCGATCCTCAGCTTGGGCTGGTTGGCGTTGGTTATGATGGGCGTGGCTTGCAGGCAAGGTAATTTGGACGAGAACGAGAACGTGGTGAGGATCGGTCAGGACGATTGTACACTATAACCAAAGTCAGTGGACATTGCAATAATGTTTGTTGGAGGGGAATCGGGATACAAAGAACCCGGAGTTGCTCCCTGCCCGTGTCATGATCCCGACGCACGCACCAGGGTATGCGAACTGTTTGATAGCCAGTGACTGAGGCTCAATGCACGCCTCGTCGTTGGAGACGTGATCCTGGCATGTCAGCAAGACTGTGACAGCTTGGAGTTCCGGGCACAATCCCGCGCAGCCGGTCGCCGAGAGTTTGGACCGATTGACCTCGAGCACGATACCGGGTGCGCACTTGTCAACACTCTGGCCATAGATTGACCAAGCTTGATCGTTCGCTGTGTTCTAGGATTAAAGAACGATCTGCGTGCTAAAATTTGACGCTAATGAAATGCAAACAAGGATTGGAAAAACGGATTGTAGCATTCGGTGTATTTATTATAATGTGCAGTATTCGTACTTGTCATACACTCCTTACTGTCTGTAATCACTATCCGGACGCGGTTTCTCTGCAATCCAAAGATTTTCTTGACAAGGTAGAGCAAGTTCAACGGCCGTTCATTCCGGCGATGAACTCGAGCAGTTCCTCTTTGATCGTGACATTTCGTGTTAGTCGAGCAATATGTCCGAACGCCGACCACCGGGGGGAGATCTCCTAATGCGACACGAGCTCAGTTGCTCAAGGGTGTAAGTTCGCTACTAGATGCTCTTGCGGCGTTCCCTGAGATGATTAACCATTTGATCCGCGGGCAGGAAAAGTAGGGTGTGTTGCATCTAGATATCACCTAGATTGTCGAGACAACAATGCCTTGGTAGTCGGACGTCCGTATGCGCTGTCAAAAAATGCCAACTTGGACAGAGTCAGCGGCCTGTTTCACCCGTCTTGTTGGGGCAAGCATTTTTCATGGATGCTTGAGTAGCAATTATACGACAGTTGGAGCTGTGGTGAAGAAGTACAGTACTATGTGGATGATGATTGATATTTTTGCCCCGCCAATTGTAGTGCCTCGAGACTATTGTTCCGCCGTTGCCACTGACGACCGTCCACTACGACTGAGCGTAGTCGCCGACGGCCGTGCTCACTTGTCCCATATTCCGAGTTCATTGTTCTGCTGAGCAGCGACTTGAAAAGGGAACAATAGCGAGCCATTTTCAACTTCCACGGCAACAACAACAGGCTGACCGAAGTGACCGTGTGTACGTACTTCGAGTTCGTACTACCACCTCGAACTCGCTCGTCGTTTTCTTGTTCCCTGCCTCAACCCGTACTGTAACTGTAACCGACCCACACCCTCTCATTTCCAGTTGTCGAGTCCGTCGACTCGTTTTCTTAAACTCTTTACACTATGGCCGCCATTGGCACAATCATCAATGACAACGCATCAAGAGCGCTGGCGCCCGCTGCAGTCGGTTCACAAGTAGTCCTCATGACCATAGTTTCGGTAAGTCAATCGCGCTCCGCAACGTACCTATATCATACATCACGTCCCCGCCATCCCAGGTAGCCACAGTAGTGGCATTCAACGTCCTACGGCCCAAGAACAAGGTATATCCCTGCTTGCGTTCGGCACGTCATGTCCTGACACACGAAAACTTGCTAGGTGATTTACGAACCCAAAGTCAAGTACCACATTGGGGACAAGACGCCGCCCCGGATATCCGACTCCCTCTTCGGATGGCTACCACCGCTTTACCGTACGAAAGAACCAGAGCTCCTGGAAAAGATTGGGCTCGATGCCGTCACTTTTCTACGTTTCACCCGCATGACGCGGGTCTTGTTCAGTAGCATCGCGTTGCTCGGGTGCGCCGTACTCATACCCATCGACGTCGTCTACAACATCCAGCATGTCCCATCCTCGGGCCGCGACGTCCTCTCCATGCTCACTATCCGCGACGTTCAAGGGTCCTTCCTCTTCGCTCACGTCGCAGTCTCATACGCCATCACCGGCCTCGTCATGTTCTTCATCTGGCAGAACTGGAAACGCATATTACTCTTACGCCAGGAATGGTTCCGCTCGCCAGAGTATCTCGAATCATTTTACGCCCGGACGCTCATCGTCACCGACGTACCCAGGAAATATCAAAGCGACGAAGGGATCCGTGCAATCTTTGAGAGCGTTCAGGTTCCATACCCCACGACATCAGTGCATATTTGTCGGAAAGTTGGACGTCTCCCGGAGCTTATCGAATACCACAATATGGCGGTACGCGAGCTGGAACAGGTTCTCGTCACGTACCTCAAAGGTGGACGGGTCGCCAAGGAGCGTCCTACCATTCGTATCGGCAGTTTCCTTGGGATGGGTGGTGTGAAGAAGGATGCGATCGATTTTTACACGTGCGTGGTTGGTTTTTTGGTGTATGGGCGATCTCACGTCTTTTGCAGCGCGAAACTTCAACGCACGGAAAGGGCGATCGAGGATCATCGCCAGGAGATAAATACCCGTAAAGCAGAAAACTATGGCTTTGCGTCCATGGCTGCGGTTGCGTATGCCCACAACGTGGCACATATCCTTCGCAAGAAACATCCAAAGGGCACGGACATTGCTTTAGCACCTAATCCCAAAGACATCGTGCGTCTTTTGTTGCAACTCTGCGCAACTCTGCCTCGCCTCACCTTCTTACCATATCCCGTCGTGAAACTCGCAGATCTGGGAAAATCTGAACAAGTCGACGGCAGAACTGTTTCGGAACAGGTTGATCGGTTTCTTGTTGCTGGTGTTGGTCTGTTTCTTCAATACCATCCCGCTGTTCATCATCTCCATTCTTGCCAATTTGTCCTCGGTGCGTTCCACCATCGCCTGGCGTGTGGAGATCCCTTCGTGACACTCTTGACAGATATCCGCATACGTTGGCTTCTTGTCACAATGGTCCCAGGCCTCCCCGGGTTCTTTTGCGTTTGTTTCTGGTGTCTTGCCGCCCGCAATCTCTGCCTCGTTCGGATTTTTTTTGCCCATCGTCATGCGATGGATCACTCAATTTCAGGGCGCTCAGACACGTAGTCGGTAAGAATACAATACACTGCTGGAAAGGTGATCAACGATTCTGATCGAACGTGGGCGTACAGTCTTGATCGCGCCGTCGTCAATCGCTATTTTACCTTTTTGGTTGTCTCGCAGCTGGTGATCTTTACCTTGATCGGTGTCTTTTTCAGTAAGTCGCCAGTGAATGATACCTTTTTTTTTTGCCAAAGTCTAAACAATATTCCTACAGTTGCCGCCGAACAGGTCATCACTGAGATCGGTCAACATACCAGTTTTCAGGGGATCATCGACCAGTTGTCGTGTGAGGATCGACTGGTTTCATGACACGAATTGCTAGGCTGATTCGAGCTTACCCAATCAGCGTTACCGGCCACCATCAACAATACCTATGTCACCCAAGCTTCATACTGGCTCACGTTCTTCCCGTATGTCGAAAATGATAATGTATTGAAACATACTGAAAGAGGTTCATGTAGCCTGCGTGGTTTCCTCGTGATCTTTGACCTGGCTCAGATCCTGAACCTCGTCTGGACCTCGTTCAAGACGCGGTAGGCATAGTTGCTTACAAAAAGGGGAGCGTGAAAAGGTCTGATTTTCGGTCCCTTTTTAGGGTGTTCGGCCGTACTCCTCGAGACATTCGCGAGTGGACGCAACCACCTGAATTCCAGTATGACATTTACTAGTAAGTCGATTTCCCCATGTCATCGTCCGAGGTACTCATCACTCCACCCCACACCAGCTCGAACATCGTATGTTCATCGTTCTCTCTGAAAGCTCCACTTTACATGTGACCTTGTACAGCTCTTCATGGCTACTGTTGCGATCGTCTTTGCACCGCTAGCACCCCTTGTCCCTCTCGCCGGAGCTATCGTCTTTTGGATTTCTTCGTGGGTATACAAGTACCAGTTGATGTTTGTGTTCATCACGCAGGTTGAGACCGGAGGGGTAAGTATTTGAATACATCAGAAACATCCCACTGACTCTGCCTTTCTGCCAGCGCCTTTGGAACATCGTCGTCAACAGGTTGTTGGTGTCAGTGATCCTGATGCAATTGCTTATGGTTCTCAGTGAGTCCGAGTTCTCCTCCCTCAACTTCCCCCTCTCTGAGAATGCGTGACTTTATTAGCTATTGGTCTTCAATACAAATTCAAGTCTTTCTTGTGGATTACGACCGTCCCGCCGATCCTGTTCGTCGTCGTCTTCAAGATCTGGCTGGACAAGACGTTCTATGACAAGTTCATGTACTACATTCCCTCGGAGGCGGAGCTGCGTCAGGCCAAGATCCACTCTTCCCGCATGGACGATTCTAGAAACCGTCTTGAAAAGCGCTTCGGTCACCCCGCGCTCCACACAGAGTTGTTTACGCTCATGCTCCACGCCAAGATGATGCCCCTCCTCGGTGACGTGTACGAAGGCAAGATCGGGAGCGACAAGGCGCGGATGGACGAATACGGCGGACAAAAGATGGACGCACAGGTCATCGAAGGTGGTCTGCGCATTGCGGGTATCGAACAGCGGGACCTCGAGTACGACCCAGCGCTGTATGGCCGAGACAGAGGCGAGTTGGACTGGGACGCCCGCTCCGTCGCGTCTACCGCCATCTTTGGGCACAATCGCGCCGATAGCGTCTCGGTCTATCACCAAAAAACGCAGCACCACCATTACGTGGGCTCGATGGCTGGGGGCCGTGCTTCCCCCGCGCCGTCGGCGTTTGATCGATATGCGACGAAGACGCCGATAATGAATCAAGGGAATTTGAGCGGGATCGAACTGTCACGGCTTAGTTCGAGCGTGGATCATTTACCGCTGTTGAACGATCGATACGGGGGGGACGTACCGAATGCACCGCTTCCTAGATATGCGTCGCCGGAGCCAGTGTCACGACCTCCGTCGAGGTATGGGTCCCCGGCGCCTCAGGCGCCACCTCGGTTTGCGTCGCCTGCGCCGTTACAGTTGCAGTATCCACCGCAGGCTGGGATGCAGTATTCGCCCGTGGAGGGGTATAGAGAGGCACCTCTACACCGACCGTATCCCTCGAGAGATAATTCGACGAGCCATGCTTCGCAAGAGTCGGTGTCTGGTTATGCTGGACGTGGTGCTTATCGAGGGTATTGAATGATGAAGCGCTTTGAACCTCGCCTCTTTTTTAATCGAAATTACTTAGTCTAATGCCCGCTATGACAGGGACGTTTTCTTTTCCTTTTTTTTCGTGTGCCCCATTGTGTCTCCTGTGATGAGCTAGGTCACTCGCTTTTACATTGACTATCCTAGGCATTTCTAGAGGATTTTTTTTTTTTTTTCTTTTTTGGCGCATCCATTAGGAGATGGACCAGTATACATTACGGGAAGGAAGAGACATCTACGGGACCGACCCATTAGATTAGTTAGTTAGTTAGTATTCTCGACGTTTTAGTCATTTGTCTGCTGTACTTTTCTTTTCTTTTCCTTTGCTCAAGCCAAAAAGACGCTGTCCAGCCCGGTCCATTGTGGCGCGCGTCATGTAAGTAAATAAAATACAATCACCCCACACAAAATTTATCCTGTGTCATCCCGGCACCGCGGGACACCACACCCAACACCAACACAATGCCGACGAACTTGTCAAACGCATTCGCGGCGCCCGAGACTGAGACTGCGACTGAGACTGCGCCGCTCGCGCTCGCGACCTCACAAGAGATCCGAGACCGCGGGTCTGCCTTTGTCGGGTACGTTTACCGCGCGAGGACGACGGACGAAGCCAAAAGGGCGCTGCACCAACACGCCCATGCCCACACGGGAAAGAACTTGAAGCAAGTCTACGCGATCGCAGCGTGGCGGTGTATGGTTGTCAAACCGGGTCGGACGGGGTTAGGTGGACCGGAAGAGTTCGAGGTCGAGGATGGGTGCGAGGACGGGGGCGAACGGTGGGCGGGGAAGAGGGTGTTGGGGGTGATGCAGCGGGAGGGGGTGATCGATGGGGTTGTGATCGTCAGTCGGTGGTGAGTAGGAAGGGTTCGGACCGGGGACAAGAAACGAGGCTCAGAACACGTTATTCAGGTTCGGTGGGACGTTGTTAGGACCGGTCCGGTTCACCCATATCGAAACCTGTACCAGCGAAGTGTGTCGCAGGTTCAAGAAAGTGGAGGAGATGGAGGAATGCGTTCGGACGCTAAAAACGCTGGACGACCTTTTGGCCACCTTGCGTGCGCAGTTGGCTACGACGTTCGAAAAATCAAGAACGAAAGACCCAAATTCATGTCCCGCTGTCCCAGAGAACTCACGGGCAAAGGGTAAACCCTCCGATTATCGTACCATGCAAGAAGGTCTAGATCTAACCAAGGCGAGAAGGCTCATCCATGCGAGGGAATGTGCAATTAAAAATACCAAGGCCCTGATCGAAAAGTACAAAATATCCACGTAGAACTGTAACCTGCACAATAGGTCCAACCAGACAGTCGTGCGAACACAGGTCGCATGTCATCCAAGTAGGTTTCGGGGAGCATCATGCCCAAAGATGAATCTAAGGATCCAGATGAAGTTAGCGGGCGATATCACAATCAGGGGGGCATCAGCTAATCAGAGGTGCAAATATTTGGCTGGTTGCTCTGCCGGTCGTCAAAGCCCTCGGCTACGACTGGGGCGGCAAAACGAAATCATCGTTTAGGTAACGCGGAAACCTTGCTTACCGGTTGAAAATTCAAATGTTCGTCTTTTTCTTGATGTGATGGAATGGTCGGATGATTCTGTGGCGAATGGGTTCGACTATTCCTCTGGAAAAGGCAGGGGATAGATAGAGCGATAAGCCAATGCGGACTGGTAAAAGTGCCTGATATCCATATCTAAGTTAGGCCAAAATAGTGGAAGTGGCTAAAGAACGAACTTTGGTGGCACCGTAGGCTAAAACTGCGTTGGCCACATCACCTGCCAGCTGACCGGACACATGATGACTATCACCGGGATCGGCGGGCACGCCTTTCTCGAATCCAAACACGCCGTAGCGGCGACCAACACGGTTGGCCCATTTTTCGCCTTCATCGACCCATTGCGAGAGTTGACTGGTCACCCACCCGGTTCGGGGACCGTCGTCGCGCGTAAACTGGTTGACGACGCGTTCGCCGACTTGCAAACCTCTTGCGGCATAAAAAATGCCCACCAGAGGAGCTACAGCAGTCAGCTCATGGAGTACAGCAAAAGAAAATATCAACGACGGCAACGGGGAACCAGTCCTCGTCGAAATCGCTGCAAGGGCATTGCGGTAAGGTGCAAAACGAGACGAAGACATCGAGAAATTTTTGTTTTAAGTTTACTTAGTACTTACATAATCCAATGGGATATCGTGGCTGTGCTTGCTAGTAGTGACATGTTCGTCGGCGCCATCAAGCAAGCTGGTCGCTGTGCCGCACGACGGAGCATCTTGGTCACACCCCCACAGACGGTATGTCATGCAAGATATCATTGGCGACGGTTTCACATAGAGGACGCTGGACATGGCGATTGGGAAGGCACCAGTACCGAACGGGAACCGCGCACGGCTCAAATCAGATTCTCCTGTGTTCCCGAGTCGATGGTAGACGCTCTTCATGGCCTCAGAGCGATAGAGCGACAGTATGGTCGTATACGCGACTATCGCTTATTGCGGGTGCGTATCTAACTGGATTGTGTGGCCATCGGAGGTTTACGGTAGCCCTAGGATTCGGAAATTCACTCGGAATACCAGGCAATTTGTTGGGCGGCGTTCGAGTCGCCCAGATCGCTCCTTCGTGTACCACCACAAGGCACGACACTGAAAGTAGTGCTTCCACCTCCACTGGGTCGCCCTGAGGGTGGTCCTGGCTTGGATGACTTGAGGAGTCTTCTCGTACCGGAAACTCGTAGCAAATTCAATCCCTCTAGTTCCCAGGACGAGTCCCCGAAACCCGCTCGCTTTGTCATATTGAGCATTAAACGGGCAGGTTCGTTTTTATTTATTTTTCCACTTCCAGGATGTGATATGAAATGATTGCTCCATCCAGTCGCTGCGATTACCTTTCGGAGTACAGTGAAACCTCCATCCCGCTCGCGAGCAATGAAGGCCGCAATTGGGCATGGGTTTTTGGAGTGGAGCGGTTTCGCACCTCTCAAGCCACTGTATGAATCTTCTCCGTTTACAACGCCGGCCCGAGATCTCCCTCCATTGGACAGCAAAAATATGCGTATGGCATTGAACAAATGGAGTCAGATTTTAGGCGTTGCGGATCCATTGTTTCCGGAGACGAGGCACCCTCCCGATGAAACTGAAACACGACAGAAAGATCCGGGGAGTGACTGGGAACCATTGTCGGAACCGCTTCGGATACCGGTCATGGAGACGGATCCCGCCGAGGAGCTGGAGATGTCCCAGAGCGCCCAAGAGAGCCTGAAGCAGAGTCTCGAGGGTCTCTTGCAGCGCTCTCGGTTACATGCAGTAACAGGAAGTACTGACGAGGAGAAAATATGATGTATGGTCCTAGACTAGCTACACGATTTCCATGTATCCTTGCTTGCATCCCCATTAACGATGATCAGTCATCGAACATGGTCCGTGGGTGATCTTTGTCGGCCGCACGCTAGACATGGTCCGTGCCGAACGACCGTGACCTTGCCCCATATAAGTTGTTCTCAAATTTCTACACCGCCAACCTGCACCGTCCATTCCGGAATCAATGATATCAATGGCGGCGACTCTCTTGAAAAGCTCGCGCTTGGGTTTCAACACCGCGACATCAGTCGCACGGTCATTTTCAACAACCTCTTTGGCTCGTGGTATGTGTTCCGCATTCTCATTCCCCACCTCGTGAGCATGAATCAACTTGAAGGATAGCCCACGGATATGCGCAGTATAACCCCGATGTGAGTTTCGTTTTCGAGTTTGTTCCACGCCGACCCACAGGAATGTGGGGTAGGATCCGCTCTCGTTGGACACCTTGCTCACCGAAGATGAAATCGCCGTTAGGTTAGTGCGCTTCGCAATCTTCTTTTGTGCCCGTATTTTACACATATTGTGTGCAGAGATACCGCGCGCGGATATTGTCAGGCACGTCCCCCATTGATTTCTGCCTCGTGACGTCGGAGTACGAGCTCGTCGGTTCTCAATAGGAACACTTGGCGCCTCGTGTCTTGGAAGGATGGCGAACGGAACGTGAGCACATCAACCGACTGCATCCCATGACGTATCTCACGGCGAGCTGCACACAGAGTTCAACCATGATATTCTGCCCGAAATGGGGAAGTTGGGTCTGCTCGGTCCGACGATCAAAGGTTACGGTTGTGCCGGTGTCAGCCACGTCTCGTACGGTCTTATCGCACGCGAGATAGAGAGGTTGGTTGCAGTAACGAACGTTTGTTCATAGTCATGCAGCATGCTGAGCACTTCGACTCGTGGTGGTAGGATCGATTCAGGTTATCGCTCGACGGCGTCTGTCCAATCCTCCCTCGTGATGCATCCCATCCACGAGTTCGGTTCTGAGGCGCAAAAGAATGAATATCTTCCTCGTCTAGGTAATCATTACTGTGAACATTATACCGAATGGGGCTGAAACCAACGCCGGGTAGCTCGTGGCGAACTTATAGGCTGCTTCGTATGTTTCAGAGGTTACTAATGTTTTCTGACCCACTGAATCTTCGTAAGGGTCTCACTGAACCAAATCATGGATCCGACCCCGCGGGAATGGAAACGACCGCGGAGGAGGCCGATGGTGGTTTCATTCTCAGGGGAAGCAAGACCTGGATAACGAATGCACCGGTAGCGTACGTCACCAATTTTCTTGTGTGAGTTGGTTAATTGGTTCGGAAAAAAATAGTGATATTTTTGTGGTATGGGCGCGTTGCAAATGGGATGGCAAAGTTCGGGGCTTCATCCTCGAAAAGGCATGTCATATCACCGGGCTTGTCTTATCCTTCCGCAAGTTCAAAGTATCTCATAGGGCATGAAAGGTCTGGAAGCACCGCCAATCAAAAACAAGGTTGCCCTCCGTGCATCAGTCACAGGCTCCATTTTTATGGACTCAGTCAGAGTACCGCGTGATTACATTCTTCCCCATGGCCAAGGGCTTAGCGCCCCGTTCTCTTGTCTAAACAGCGCACGGTACGTTCGTGCCCCATTGGATGATGACGGCAGATTCATGGCGAGAATAGGTACGGCATTTCTTGGGGTGCGATGGGGGCTTTGGAGGATTGTGTTGCCAGGACTCTTGCATATGCGCTTGAACGAAAGCAGTTCAAACGACCTCTTGCATCATTCCAGCTTGTACAAAAGAAGTTGGTCGATGCCCAGACTGAAATTGCGTTGGGTCTACAAGCCAGTCTTCAGGTCGGTCGCCTTGAGGAGACCGGTAGCTTGGTACCCGAGATGGTCAGCATTGTGAAACGCAACAATTGTGGGAAAGCGCTTCAACACGCCAGAATCGTCCTGGACATCTTGGGAGGGAATGCCTCGTCGGATGAGTAAGTTCTCGACAACCCCTTTTTCATCGCGGTGTTGTTCCGACAATATCCTAGGTATCATGTGGGCCGGCACGTCGCGAACCTACAAGTCGTCAACACTTACGAAGGTATGTCGTGAACCAATCCGCTCGCCTCGCCGCTGTTTGGCTCAATCAACGTTCGTCCCGGATATAGGTACATATGTATGTACCGGCCCACGTGTTTGCAAACTTGACATAACGCCACTTTTTTTAGGATATCCATACCCTCATCCTAGGCAAGGCGATGACAGGCATCCAGGCCTTTGTCAACTGAGATAAAAGAGCCTTTTCGTTTAATCTGTACAAAGCTGGTTCTACGGTCAGTTACATGTGCAAGAACCAAAATAACTTTATCATTGCTACGTTGGTTCTGACGGCGATCAACGTAGAATCGGTGTGCGGACCGACCTAGATTTCTTCTCCGCGCTATGTCGCTGTTTTGTACCGAAAAGTGCCGTTCGGTATCTATTTCCCCATCGACCCACACCGCCAAACATGCTTTTTGATCGCATTCACGGTGCGGGCGAAGGGGGTTGGCAATTGCTCGTTCAAGAAAGAACAGCATCCTGTTTTTTTTTTTTTGATCGCTTGCCCCCCATCTCTAATCCGCCACACGCGCCGATTGACACGGAATGCTGATCCAGTGCGACGCCCGGAGCGCTTTCGACAATCTAAATTAACCTGGGAAAGTGCTGGCATTCATGGCCACCTGAAACACGAAGATAAAAAAACAAAATAAGATAAAAATGGAGAAATTAATCAAAGTCCAAAGTCGTTTTTACCACAACACCGGGCTGGTTGGGACTGGATCTTTGCCAGACTCTCGGGTTACTATGGGGGTGTAAAGACGACACATTGGCCAGAATCCGCCAGATGATGTTTGACGTTGTAATCGCATTGCATGTCATGTGGACATTTTCATCGGCCGATCTCATGACACAGCGGGTCTAGATTTCTTCCTAAGTTTCAGTCGTGCACTTGTAAAAATCCTTTCTTTGATTGCTGTGCTCCTTGGAAAAGTGTAAGTGTACCTGTACGAGGAATGCCAGCAAGATTTTATACACAGACAACTGTAATAACCAAGATAGCAGGCCTTGCCATGCACATGACCCCTAAGTTAGTATTTCTGTTGGGTTATTTTTTCAACACAGTGCTGGAAGATCTGGACCAGGTGAGATTTTCATGTTGTGACCAGATGTTCAGGTATACCTCACTTCTATGAAGATTTGTTCATCATTATTCACCAACTGGTAACTGATCCTGCACTGTCCTTGGTAATAATTTGATTCCAGCAGCTAATCATTTTACTGATGACTTACAGCCATGTGTGTTACATTTATCATGCTCTGTCACATGACATTTGTTGAATGCAAGGTCCACTTTACTACATATAACCTCAGCTGAAATGGTATTGCCCTTTGGTTCAATGCTAATAGGCTACCTGGAAGGGCATCAGAAAAACATGAAAAAAAGCAAAACCAAACCTTGTTCTGTGGTGCACATCAAACATTGAAGCATTACTAGTGGGTAACACCTGCCACACACCAACTTATGAAGCTCACTATCAGCCCATGATGCATTGGGAGGCATTGGTTGTAAATACAAGCAAATAATCTGCCGCATCAGGCAGTTAATTACCACTCAAGCTTCGCATGTCAGCCTATCAGAAACAGCAAGCGGATGTGTGAGTTTTACGGATCGGAGTGCGAATAGGCCTATTCGTCAACAGGTCTTAGCTAGGTACCCTTGCTACGACGATTCTACCACCAATCAAATCCTGCCTTCACGACGCGCCGTGGCTCTTCAAACACTACCAATGACTCTACTATACGTTACAGTAGAGGGCTAGCCCAACCCGGATGTTCAGGGTGGAAGGTGATGGGGGTGAACGGGTGATGGGGAGTCAACTCAGCTGTTACGCATCATGTTCAGTCTGGCAAGTTGTTCTTGGACGATCGCAGGGTCGTGCCGTTGCCAATCACAGGCTGCCGAGTGTCGTTGATGCTGGCTTGCAAGTTGTGGCAGACAGCAAGTTGCACTGCTGCGAGGGCCGAATCCGATGGTCGGGGTTGCTTAATTGAATGTTTGATATACTTCAAGTTGCACAGATAACAGTAAACAAAGATATGCGACATCACAGCCGGCGCCACATGAACCGCTCAAACGCCCGCGTTTCTTAAAGTAGGGTGAACGTACGTGAGGCCCAAAAGCTCAAAGACTTCTCTCTCAGATTTCGGGTGAAAGGGTTTGGAGTCGTACGATCGGGTTCTGTAGGTACACGTTAGTGACAGCGTGGTAAGAGAACGCCACCAGGCTCACATTCCGGACGAATCAAATTTTAATCCTCTGCAGCGCTGCATGTCAGCAGGCATCCTTTTCAATGAAGGATACATCGTACCTTTTTTTCTTGGCCCAGAGACGGAGATCACGTTCGAACATTGTGGAGCCTGTCCTGAAAGAGGAGAACAGTAGGATTCGATGGTTTAAGACAACTGATGGAACTAACCAGCCGACCACTGCAGTCCAAAATACGTCAGGGGTAGCAAAAATTAAGTCCACGCGTCTGTACGTCTGTTTACGGGCCGAGTCGTAGGGGAGCACAAACACCGTTAATGCTTTCTCAAGAGAGTCCCAATCGTGCGTGCGAAAAACATTGTGAGGGTGATAGCCACTCATGTCTGATCGTCCAGGACTGTCATGCGACGCTTGTAGAATCGATCTTTGGGGCTTACTTAGTACATGTTTGACAATGCCTGGAAGCGAAGAATATGCAGTAAATCATCACTGAAATAAGGTGATCTTACCACATTCATACAGCCTCTGCACTAGTTTCTTGCAGAGGCCTCGAACCTTGTCGGCGCCACGATGCCAATCTGTATGGGAGATGAGTATGTCAACATCGTTGCTTTCCAGTTTCCCTCGGCGATAACTAGGTGGGTCCGGACGGAAATGAAATTCAGGCACTGAAATGACTTGGACGACAACCAATGAACTGACCCGCCTACGATGATACTCTGGCAACCTGCCTCAATTAGTTCCAATTCCCGCATGATTACTTGATTTATTTCCTCGACTTCCCAGCGTGAAATCCTACAAGCGGTTGAGTGACAGGCAACAGATACAGCGGCGTGTGTGTGCAACTTGAATGGATTTTGTTAACTCACTTTTGGCTAAAGTCGTGTCTGAGGGTTAAGGAAATCTGAATGGACTTCTCCACGCCTATTTCTTTGCTGGAACTTTCCTCGAGATGAGACAGAGTGCCCTCGTGTGTCATTCCTGGGGTGACTTCATAGTATTTGTCGAGATCCTCAAGAGTTCGTAATCCAACGGAATAAAGGTGTCTGGCGGTGTGAGGTCCGATGCCATGTATGTCATTAAACGAAGACAGTGACGGAAATCTTGCGGATGATAAGAGTTTTTCTGTGATCACAGAAGAGTTCCACCAAGGCTATGGAGGATGACATATACAGCTTACGAGCTTCTGGTATCTTGCCAATCTTGATGAATTCCTCGACCTGGGTAAGTGCATTCAGATTCAGAAACAAGAGATACATGGTAGCCTCTGACGTACCATAGAAGTGAGCTTCGTGCCAAGATATGGCAGCTTTACTATATCTTCTCGCGAGGTCTGATCATCGAAACGGGAAGGATAAGCTGGAGCGCCTTGTGAATTTTCAAAGTGCAGGTGGACTTGTTCTTTGACTGACCTTTGATGGTCTGAAGAATAGAGTCACTATTGACCTGCATGGTAGTACCATGAAACTCACGGCTATGGCTCGAGCGTAGCTCAACATGCTTCGTTCTTCCCCTTCGAAATGTCTGGCTCTGCGGATGATGTCCAACTCTTCGACAAGAGCTTGGTTTGGGCAAGTTAGATGCGATGGTCGCTGGCAGCAGAAAGGCGAAAGGTGTTTCAGGGCTGCGACATCTGTATCCTTTACACTACCCTCTGGATCAATAGAAAATGGAAGTTGTCCACAGTAAATTGGTGACACCTCGGGAGGCGCAGGAGAACCCGTCTTAACCTTCGCACATAAGCTTTCAGTTTCGTCGCGGAGATCACCGAGTGCAGCATATTTCCCACACGGCTGGATAGTCCCAGAATTGACTGAATCCCTCAGCCAATCAGGAGTGACGATGGGTTTAGTTTTCTAGGAGGTTTCGTTAACGCAGTTTGTGCAACAAGGGAGATGGTTCACAAACAGTGACCTCCCAGCTGACGTGTCTTTCAAGGCGAGGTCTTGTATGCACTGCAGTGACAATGACGTCCGCATGGTCCAAATCGGCCGTCAACTCGACGTTTCGTGCACCAGCTTTGTGATCGTGCTGTGCGGCGTGTTTCTCGACAAGACCGAGGAGATTCTCCAGTACGCCGGGTAGAAGTTTAGCGGATATGATGTATATCCTCAGGGGATATTGATCGACAGAGCTCTTGCGAGTATCCGCCACCGGAGAGGCCGAGTCTGTATGTGCGCGCTTCGATGAACCTTGATCGGAAAGAACGCCACCGTCGCTAGGCGATGCGGATGAAGGTGACCTTTTAAGAGGCATCGAGAGATGTACGGTCCACGGATCAGTTGGTCAAAAAGACACAAGACGTTGTCAGTGACAGTTGCCAGTGTACATAAGAATGTCACAGCCACTTTTTACTTATTTGAAGTTGTGTACGTGTCCCGCTTAACTGGACATATATCATCATTGTCATTGTCATCCGTGGCAAAACCCACGTCGCGTCGCTGAGCTGGAGCCCTCGTATTCATGCAGACAGGTCTGATAGCCAATCTGCTCAAAACAACAACAACAGGGAGTCAGCTTGAACCAGAAATTTCGCTGGAAAGGGCAAGTTACTTGCTTCAAGTACTACGGCATTTCCGTTGACCATGCGAAGGTTGTGCAACCCGCCCAATCTTCAAGTCATCTACTTAGTTACAATGCAGGTGCCCGACGAACGGACGGAAAGTTTGGTTATCTTGCTGAAATGAGGTACGTGGCGTATCCCCAGCACTTTGATTGCTCATATTATTATGCAGATCTGTCTGGGCTTTCCCGGTCGGGTGGACGGTTATCTGAAGCTGGAGTTTGCGGGAGTGATGGTCGGGTCTCGGTGGGTGTGTGGCGCGCGATCAATCATGTTGACTCTTCAAAGCTTCACTCTTGGCGACGCCGCACGCGTGTAACGTTCATGGCGTAAATCTGCCGATTCGTCCGAAGGCAACACTTGTAGGTATCAACAAAAATTATCTCCATGGAAACTTGCAATTCCTCGCTATCGAGAACATCGTGTATGAAGAACCACTAGCCTATCTACAAACCTGAAGCGCATAGATCCTGCATAAATGCGCACTTCGTGTGACTAAGCGTCTAGATCGCGTACCCTTTTTAGAGTGCATTTTGGCCAATGGGAGACTCGCAAAAGTGTCGTCGAATGAGTACGTTATTTTTGCGCTTTTCAGATCCGGGCCTACTTCCGTAGCGGGGATTATCGTGGGCCTTAATGTTGTAGCTCTTCCCGGTCCAAATACCAGCAGATAAGCGAAATAAACTCCTCGGGTTTTACATATTCATATTTCCCTGTACCAAGTCAGTGATATGGTCGAGGGTTAGTCACCAAGATATCATACATTACGGTGAAACTGATGTCGTTTTCTCAGGTGCTTGCTTCATTGAACAACTTCCTCGATGCTCTCGATGCCTCTTACTCCTCAATATGGAACACGGTGCAGCCTCGATAAGTCGTTCGAGCCGCCCAACCACCTACCTGCAGATATTTTGCTCCCGAGCTCGCCAGAATTTCCGCCGAATTCGTCGCATTTGTTCACCTTACGTTTTTTGGCGACCCAGAGTTGTACTACTGGATAGTGGCACATCTAAAACGCCTCATGTGAGCTGTATGGTGATCGCTCGTTTTCATGCTGGACGATTGCAAGGCGTATCATGGTTATCCAATGGCACCATCTCTTCTGCTGAATGGTTGGTGAACATACTTCGAGTGCGTACCTGGACATGCATTGTACCTTGAACTGTTTATGCAACATCTACTTTGCTCTTGAAGCAGTCGTTCTCGGTTATGCGCTTCCGCGAAGCATGTGCTTTCTCCGATCCAAATCTTGCCTTGAACACGTATTTGTTGTAAGATAGCGCAGGTAATGTTCTGCACCACGTATGCGTAGTTAAATTAAAAGGTCGTCCGGAGGCGAGGCGCAATTACCCGCACGGCCCGATTGCTGCTCTGTGATTTTGATTTGATTGGAGATTCTTCAAATACACTCTGGGTGTTTTATCTAACTTTCGCCCTCAATGCCATAGAGACCCAGTGAGTTTCCTGATAGGCTAAGGTACAGGTAACAGTGACTTATCATCAGAAAACCGATTTGAAGGGAAAGACGAATGTTCACCATACCACTGCAAAGCTCCACGGATGTACTAGCCGTACTGTACAGAGTCCAACAATCCTTGGTTTTCGAGCAATTGATTTACACCTCACTGAGAACCCGTGTAATACATAGTACTTAGAACCCATTACTAGTGACAAGTTCCACAGATACATGCGGTCACAAGCTGCTCCGGCCCCCCCTTGCCCTCAAGTGTGCGTTCCTGTCCGAATTCATTCCCTCTACGCCCGCCACTGTCTCCGAATATCCGATGTGTTTGATCGAGCTGAATCGGTCCCTGCTGTGGTCCAAATTGGGCAGCTTACATCAGACTGATGGTGATTGGATATACATATCTGATACACGACTTCAAGTTGACGTCGTGACATTAACTTTATTTTCATTCTAGCCTAGCCCAAACAGACTCAAACCTATGTCCTCGGATGTCAGGGCATCCAAAGATTTACCAAAATGGGGCACCGAGGCGCATCGATAAGGATCGGCCTGGCTGTGTTCCGCCGGGGACAATTGTCAAGAAACGGGTGGCGGGTCATGCGAGATATATCACGCAAGAATCACCCCCGGTACTCACGATCATACGTGCAGCATATCTCCTACATCGAGTTCGCAGAAAACACGAGGACGCTTTGGGAGGGTTTCTCAGCCGCACTAATCTGGATTGGCACTACGTTAGTGCGAACCTTTCTCGGCCGGTCAATAAACTCCATTCTGAAGCAGCGGGTCACGCCAAACGGATCTCGAGCCTGCATTCTGGGCTCAGTACCCCAACTGCCTCCAAAACGCCAATATCAAATACCCTTCCCACGAGCCTCGTGGGGCTATGTTGGACAACGATTACCTGAGGTTTGACTCCTGAGGCTAGAAGTGCGGGGCCACTCGGCGAATTGCCCACCCCTCTGCCTGCCAACGCCAATTTCGTAAACCGTTTCCATCGTGGTCGCTACAACCCGCAATTCTCGCTAATAGGATCACATCATGATTGGTTTCCACATCTGTTACATCTCGTAATTACCAGGGACGCCACACGAGGTCTCTGATTGGATAGTCACGGAGCAAACGGACACACATGCTTTTTCCTCTCAACTTTAAACATGTCAAACTCGGAATCAATACCGACGCAGAGATAATCGACGGGCGGCAGCCTTTGCCAGAATCATCTCAATCACGGTCACTATGCCGGGCGCCGCCGTTACGGTATTCCCGATCGGTTTCCAGGTCAGAAACTGTCCGTGCACCCCTTAGCTAAGTCCTGTCTGCGATGCGGTTTCACAGGGGCCATATCCGGTGCGCGGAGTGCCCGATTGTTACGAGTTATGAATTGGTGAACTTGGATCAGGGTTGGGGCTGTGGCCACGCTGATCAGCCGGAACGGTGAGGGCTTTCACGAGTTTCGCCCGGAAAGCGGTTCTTAGCGTTGGAAAATATTCTGAAGGTACTTACCAAAATGGACGAGATCTACTATTGTTCTGAATTGTACAGCGACCGAGCACATGTGAGAGATATTTTCAAATCAGAGTTCTTGATTCGGTCGCTAAAGAGATCGCGACTACGGTCCTACTTTGCTACACGCGAGGTATAAATCTGGGCGTTTAAGTTTGAGGACATATCCCCTTACTCTTCTCTGCTCGCAGAACGCTGTCCCTATGCCGGTCCAGTCACCTGTGTCCCAAACCCAGCTGGCACCCATACTTCATCTCAACACATCTGAAGCAGCACTCATATCTCCCGGAGACATGTCATGGGATAATCAATGCTCTTACTCTGCAGACGCAATGGACGTTGTCACCTGGAACTATTACGCTCTCCCTCCATCGCCTCCGGCCTCCGTCAGTTCAAACGCAGACGACTCTCCGCAACTTGGTAAAAAACTGATCAGACCGCGCTTCACATCCGAATCACAGTCGGACAGCGAGCAACAATCATGTCTACCAACCAGCCAAGTGTTCGACCTCGACGGTGTGGAGACTCTCTCATCACCATCTTCTGCTTCCCCGCCACCCTTAATACCATGCCAATTGACCCTTTCTTCGGAAAGCGGGACTCCGCTGAAGAAGGCTTTCTCTATCGGAGGAGCGAAGAAAGGACGCGGGAGTGGGGAGAGGATCACCACCAAAGACTTCGTTCCTCCAGACGTGACTGGCTTAAGTAAGCGCGAGGCACGTCTGCTGAAGAACCGGGCTGCCGCCTTCCTCAGTCGGCAGCGAAAGAGAGAGGAGTTTGAGGCAATGGAAATGTGATTTCTTCGTCTCATGCTAGCCCTTCCATCCATTAACGGTATTCCCATAAGCCGTGTGAAGGAGCTCGAAGAGGAAAACTCGCGACTTCAGGCCCTAGCAGAAAAGGGAAAGAAGTATGATGACCTTCTCCAGAATATGGAACACCTTCGGTTGCGCTTGTCAATGGCCAAGAAGCGCGAACGAGAACTCACCGCGGAGGTCGCAAATCGAACTGCGGCAAACGTGGCAGTAAAGACAGAGTCGCGCGATCTCAACTTACCTCCCACATCATACTCATCATACGCAGCGATGGGTCAAGCTTCCATCATAACGGTCATGGTGAGAGAGTCGCTTGCACATGAAACGGAAAACTGACCGGACATCGCAGAAACAATCCCTCCTATCGTCGCTTCCGTCGCTTCTCTCCGTGCCACCGCAGACCTCATTGCCTATCACCCTTTCTATCCCATTAACGGGCTCTAGTTCCGCGAGGCCCTCGTCCTCCCCATTTAGTCATCAACCTGCCTCTTGTGATATCAAGGATCCAGGCCGACCACGATTTGGTCACGGAAGTGTCGGATTCCATCCCAGCCCCGCTAATGTCGAGTCCTCGAAGAAAATGGCGATTGGTGGCGAACCTCCTGAAGCACGCCAATTCGATATGGATGGTCATCATTGCCTTGGTAGCCTTGCGATTTCCTTCGATGCATCGTCGACCGAGGACGGCCGAGGTTGCGTGCGCGTCCACGTCTCAGAGAGGATTTCCAAGGCCGCGATACACGAGAGCAGACAGAGGAGTTCGTCACTCGCTTCCTGGCCTGGAGTTGACCCATCCTTCGCTATGACATGCTACGCTTCACCTCCATTGTCAGCACCGATCAGCATCCCTTCATCTGGTGGCATTGACCATCTCGGGGTCTTCGCGGGCACTGGCAGTCCAAATTCCGGGATGGGCTTCGACACCCATCTAATACCATCGGGATATACGCCATTTGCGCAGTATGACCCAGAGCAAACGTTCGATTACTGTCCAGGATTACACCTCGAGTAGATCTTCTCCGAGGCGACCGGGAAATTCAGGGTAATCCCAATCCGCCCTCCATTCGTTTTCAGCTCCGTGTTGGTCTCTATAATCTTTTATGAGTATGCCTCTAGTTGTGGAACGACTTCTACCCACGCACATTTTGGGGCTTTCAAAGCCCTTGTCTTATTTGTCGTTCAAATTGTTATTTAACGCATCTTACTGCAACCGAGAGCTGACGACTAAAAGTAAGCTTTGCGGTACAGCGCACGAAGTATCCCCGTTTAAATTTACTTGCATCTGTCTTAGTGTTGTAGCATAGCAACTGTATACTATCATTAATCGCGTTTGAACACCCCTTGACGTCGAATACTAGACTGTTGAGGCTCGAGGATTGGCTTGAGCTTCTGTTCCTTTTAGCTGGTCGTTGAAGCGAACTGTGCCAACAGGCCCGCACACTTGGGTGTGAGTCAGCAAATGCGTGGGTAAGAATGGCTTGATATATATCATCGCCTCACGCAATGTACGGGATTCAGAGAGCGCCGAAAGACAAGTCAATCCTGGACCTCTATCACCATGGATGCTCAAGTCCCCGCCCGCAAGACCGACGAGTTCACCGATCCGCCGAACTATACCTTTGCGTCTCATCGTCTCCGCAAAATTCTTCGAGATCCTTCAAAGCAGCCCATCGTCCTCGTCGCATGCGGGTCCTTCAGTCCGGTCACCTACCTCCACCTCCGAATGTTCGAAATGGCCAAGGACTATGTTCGGCAGAACACCGATTTCGAGATCGTGGGCGGGTATTTGAGTCCCGTGAGCGACCAGTACAACAAACCTGGTCTGCTCAGCGCATATCACAGGTGAGCGATAAATACCAAGGATCTCTAACTCCCCCATCGATCGTGTCCCTCCTCGTCTTGTGGTCTGTTCTTTTATTGTCCGGAAATGCTGCGTGCTATGAGAAACTCGTGCTTTGGGACTCAACCGAATTAGTATAATGCTCACTCGAGCGGCCGCCTCGTGTCAACTCGGGGATTTATGCCAAACCTCAAGTGCCTCCGAAAGGTACTTGCACGTTTGGCCCTCTTAAAGAGAGGTTACCTCACATGGCCTTCGCTTTCATTTTGGATCGTATCAGTCTTCTGATATGCTGTACGATCTCGTCACACGGGACGGTACACCTGATCCTTCTATATCTGTTTCGCTGTTGCATTGATAAGCGTGATGGGCTTGCTTGACTTGCCCATCGTGGCCCATCAGGTTCCAGATGGCTCGGATGGATCTGTCGTTATTTCTATTCTGTCCTGTGCATCACTGCCAAGATAGAAGCTGACTCCCCCTCGTGCCTTTTGATTTACAGAGTCAATATGTGCACCCTCGCTGCGGAGGAGACGTCCTCTTGGCTCATGATTGATCCGTGGGAGGCTTTCCTGAACTATCAGCGCACAGCCGTTGTGCTCGACCACTTTGATTTTGAAATAAACACTATCTTGGGTGGGGTGCAAACACAGGACGGGGAGCACCGGGATGTCAGGGTCATGCTTCTTGCAGGGTCCGACTTGATAAGCACCATGTCCGAACCTGGTGTTTGGGCGATTGAGGATGTAAGTATGTTCCATTGCGTTCAATTTCGGACTTCATTCCGGATCCTCACGCGAACCCCATCTGCAGTTAGATCACATACTAGGCCGGTACGGCACATTCATCATCGAACGGGCAGGTTCCAGCATGGATCAAGCTACGGATAACTTGGCACGTTGGCGGAACAACATTCATCTTATCCCTCAGTTAATCCAGAATGACGTTTCATCGACAAAGGTCCGCCTGTTCCTTCGCCGGGGACTTTCTGTGCGATACCTGCTTCCGGCTGCCGTCGTCAATTACATAGAGGAGAACAACCTATACCTAGATGATGGATCCAGCCCGGAGAAGGAGAAAGGAAAGGACAAGGACGGCGGTTCGGGGAAACGGGAGGGTGATGTAGGGTTTTCGACCAAGACACTCTTGCAGCCGTAGCAGCATCGGTATATGTCCTACAAGGACATGCCATAGAAGAGACATAGGCATCCCTGCCCATTGTATCATACGCGTAGATGTCACTATGTGAACATGTATATCATCCTAGGTGAGCTGCGTACAAGCTTGTGAAGTTGAATAGCCTCCGGGCTACACTTTGGAAGGGATCATCATGGGCTTACCATGGCTTCCCCTTCCAAGCCTTATTCACATGGTCACCACGGGTGCGATGAGATTTCGCAAGAAACCATATGGTCGTCATGTCCTACTATCACAATCGGATTCTGTGCTCACCTCGACCTCACGTTCTGAAGCCCAAATGTAATGAGGGACTTGGCGTTGCTGCCAGGCCCGAGGAATTTTGGCGTAGCTCCGACAGCGTTCGTCTTTTGCTACACTTAGTCTTGAGCGTGTGAGATGACCGGGACCATTGACTCTCTCGCTGCGAGCTTTCGGAGTGGAAATCGCCGCGGTGAGAAGCGGACTCTGGAGAGATCACGCACCAAAAATTGTTCCTTGGTCATCGACTAGTACCTCGATGACCGCAACTCGGAAGGTGCTCATGCTACATGGGCATGTCCTTATCAAAAAAAACATGGCCTGGACGCGCTGACGAGACGAAGCAGATACTCGCAGAACGCGAGCGTATTTAGTAAGCGGGTTCGCACCAACTTGAGGACCCATTCAAGTTTTCAAAGTACCGACGAGATGATGATATAGCTTGGCGCACTACGCAAGGCGATGGACATGGACGTTGAAATGGGTATGTGTCATCGTCTGTCCTGTTACCGTAGGTCAGTACGCTGCAGCTCTTACATCACAGTCTTCGTCGACGGTCCAATAGTGTTACACCCGGTGGATCTAGGTGGTTTCACGCCCAACGCGTTGGGTGCTTCTGAAGTAACTACTGCAATGTCCGATCCAGCTCTGATACCCAGAGCATGGTACAAATCGAATCCAGATCGCACTGTCGCCGGAGGACTACAGGACTCTTTGCAGATGCTCAAAGATGTTCTTTCGCGGGATCACTATGTAGTGAGTTTAGACCTGTGTCTTACATTCCATAATAATATCTCTTCATTCCCTCAGGGCATTTTTGGTTTCAGGTGTGTTGTGGACGAATCGAAATGGGTCTCATCTTGATCGTCTCCATTCGTCCAGCCAAGGTGCAGCCATGGCAGCTCTTCTCGCTGCATTGGTGCGTGAGATGAGGATGACCCATAAGAGAAACTAACGCCCCAGGTTCCGCAGCTCGAGAAACCACACACATACCCCGCTTTCCTGGTAAATGGCGAGCCACCTCATCCCCCGTTGTACGTCGACTTGCTCTCTCACAGTTTGGTTGACGAACACCACCTTATTTCAGTCAGTTCTGTGTCTCTGTCTCGGGTTTCAAAGTGATTCATCCTTTGGCCAGTGACATATTTGGTCCATCGTACTCGACGCCGACATTACACGTTCTTGGAAAGACAGACGTGATTGTCGTCGAGGAGCGATCAAAGGTTCTCTTGGACGTGTCTGCCAACGCAAGGGTGGAAGAACATGAAGGAGGTTAGTACAATTATCTATCGTTTGGTTATTCCTCACTTGTCTGTAGGTCATTTCGTTCCGTCGAAAGCAAATTGGAGGAACTTTTTTAGGGACTATCTACGCAATCCGTTGGGAGAGGTGCCATCCCCAAGTTTTGGGGCCGCATCACAGTCGATGTCCAACTCTGGGACCGCCACCCCGATCACACCTGCGTCTAATTTATGAATTCGTCTCGGCCCCGAGTGGCAGGTTTGTCAACATAGATAGATAGTAGAATCCTAGAAAGATGCTACGGTGGTGGAATCCAGAGTTTTGTCAAATAAGAATTTCCGGTCTTTCACTCGGTTGCATCCCATCACCCTTCAAAATCTTGGGTTTATGGAAACTAACTCTACATATTCATCTCAGCCTTCACTGAATGTTCACGCAATCGTGTCAGACTCTGAGTCTATTATAGTTGTAGTAGGTCGTCGATTTCTCGTCCAACTGGCTCGCTCCCTCACGTGCTTTTAGCAACCCTCGATGTCTTTGATGAAACGAGTCTTCCGGGACATTGTCCTTCAGTAAACGCGGGTGTCCTCACATCGTATCTTCCTCGATACGTTCCTACGTTTGGTCCTCGGGGTAGGTCGGTTCACGGGGGTACCTATTCATTTCCACCCACAAATGTGTGCATCCTCTGATACGAGCAGGGCTATGCTGCTACGACTCGGGGGTTGATGCTCCACCTCCAGCCAAGTGGAGTGTTGAACCCCTATCGATTAATCGGCGTTCAAGTCGGTCCCGAAGTGGACGCGCCGGTATAGTCACTGCCTGCGATAAACGCGTGCATGCAAATAACGTATCCTCTACAGCATGCGCACCAGGCCCTCGTGTTTTCTCAACCATTATTGATGCACTAATGTGGAAGAGCGATATATCCGAGGAATGTTCAAATCAGAAAGCACCGCACGAGCCCTGATCGATAATTGAATTCTCGACGTTCCACGTTTAATGGGCGCGAGCCCTATCAAGGTGGGTTCAGGTTTTGCTGCCTTGGTTTCGGTGATCCGACATGCCCAACCTCTGAAACAGTGATCAGCCCATGTCAGTACCGTAGTCTTTACGAGTTGTGTTCCGGCATAGAAGGTATGTCCTCATACAAACCATGGCCACGGCCCTTGATCTCATGCTCCGCCGTCTTCTAGCGTCAGGGGAGGGCATTGCTTATTGATGAATGACAAGCAGGGTAAATCGCTTATCCTACAGCGCCCACGAGCTCGTGTATCGGATCGATCCTCCGTGTATCACTCGAAATTAAGGTGCAAGGTACCATGTGCAACGCATATCACACCAAAAAACTAAGTTAGCTGCTCAGTCAGCATGGTCAATGCAAAGATCTCGGTATCACTTTTCTGGCTAGTATTTATTCTCGAGCACACGCTCCTCAACATTGCCTCGATCCCGGGGATTCACGAATTCTATTCTTTTTCATCCCGGATGGAACCGCTATCACTGATCTGGATGCAACAGCCTTTCTAGCACAAATTTCGTCCGTAAACGTGGAAGGGTACTGGTACTTACTGTTGAACCGGGGACACCAGGACAGGCTGCCCCCGCTCTCAGGAGAGCTCCCGCCGTGACGACGTGGATGGAAGGAAGCAAGGATCGATGGTGATTAACCATAGCTACCACTTATGAGGACTCCTGCCACTGCCTACGAGTGCCGAGGACCTGACCTGCTGTGCCAGGCTTCCCCGGTACACTGTGCATCAGATGGCCGCCGGTCTGACGGATATGGCGATCATATCGATCGAGCCATTTCAAGCAAGATGGATGGAAAGGCTCTAGTTCTCTGCGCAGCACGCTAATCTCTATCAAGGTAGGCGTCTACATCGGAAGTCGGCTTCATCGTTATCCAGTGGTGGTTCGGGAGAATATTAATATTGAAGCTGTGTGCAGCAGAGAGCTGTGGGATCAAGATCCAAGCTTAATATCACCCTAGAGTCCATATCACGGTCCCGGCCATCTTTGACGGACAATGAAAAGTCCGTGTTGGCCCTTGGGGTTGTGTTATGTACCTTATACCTCAACCTCCGAAGCTGGCCAAGGCGAAACTAGGCGCATCTTGGCATAAGCATGAAGCGCGTTATAGCACGATCCGGTGGTACGTGGCTTGAATATATTATTCTTGTTCACAAGTCTGCGAGCAAGTATCCTTAGTGCACGTTGGAGACGGTTTGCTGCCAGTGATGTGACTGAGCGACGGCATAAGTGGTCGCTGCCTCGGATTTCAGTCCACGCCATGCGGTAAATGCGACGCGGATTGGCCAACCAGGCCTAGGGGATCGTACCCCGCTTCATGATGTTCAAAAGTGTGGTGCGCGGCGAACGTGACGAGTCTCGCTGCCGCATGAGCCCAAACAGGAATTATGACTTGCGGCGTCCTCTCGTTCTCCAGCGTTACGAGCCTTCCAAAAACAGCGTGCACTACATACTAGTATATTCCACATGGACTCGAAACTTTTTCTACAGGTCTGTCGATTCTAGATATATTGCGTTACGGAAAGTGCTCGATTTGCAATTTCCCCAAAGTTACGTTTCCGACGGGGTCGTTCACTGGTTCAGCCGTTGGCGCGTGGATCCGAACCTTGTTCCGATGTGGCCCGCGACCACTGGTATGTACGCCCCCGCATGTTCAATGATGCATTTGGCGCTGGCGGGAGTCGCGGGACATGGCGCCGCCGCACTGCTGAGCAGATGAGTGTGATGGTGGAATGGGAACGTTCGAACGTTCATCGCGTCATTGAATTTGCCGAATCTGGCAAACGAATTAAATGTATACATTTATGTCAATAAATGGACGTCGAGCATGTGCTCTTAGAGCTTGTTTATTGCGTGAGTCGACGTGTTCCACGTACCTCGTGCCTTGTTGTCTCCGCCAACTTAACCATGTGACGATTTGCTGATCTCGGTCAAAGATGGCCGGGAGAGGGAATCGGGCAATGCCATCCCAGCGAGCGAAATCGACCTTTCTACGTGACATCGAGCTCGTCCACAGTCATGTCTTCTTCGTCCCCGAACGGTTTGGTCTGTTTCACCAACTGCCTGCTTCCTCGAGAAGACGGTAGCCTGGTGGAGAAAGACCTTTGGATCGACGAGCGCCGTGGAGTCATTCTAGACGCCCAGGTGAGTCCAAGTTCCCGGGATTGGGAACCTACGCTCTGAACGAATGAAACATAGAAAACGTTCTTCCTGAGGCGAGAGAGACCAGACAAAATCGTCGATCTAGGCGGGAACATCTTAAGGTGAATAACCAGTGGACGAGTGAAAACACGCCCTGTCTGGCGCTCCAAATTACTGACGGCAGCGCAGTCCAGGGTACATTGACGTTCAAATCAATGGTGGATTTGGTTTCGACTTTTCTGTCTACGAGGGCAACGATCAAACATATCGCGATGGCCTCAAGCTCGTCGCGGAACGGATCACCGAGACGGGCGTCACAGCCCTCGTCCCTACGATCATCGTACGTGGCACTCGTATCGAATTCCGGTGAGGTCTTCCCGAGATAATAACACCCCTTATAGACGCAGGAAAAGTCGCTCTACCCAAAGCTGCTCCATCTCTTGCGACCATGGTCTCCCCCAGCTGCTGCGCATTTGCTAGGCTGGCATGCCGAAGGGCCTTTCCTGCACCCTGCAAAGCGAGGTGCACATGCTCCCCCGTTGATTGCTTCTGCCCCGGGCGGATTCAGTTCCTTTGAGTCCACCTACGGCTCGGAGAGCTTGATAGAGGCTGAGGATTGGCTCATGGGGGACGACATCGATCAGGACACCGTCGGCGTCCGCATCATCACAGGTGCGCCCGAAGTCGAAGGGGTGATGGAAGCCATTTCCATAGCAAGCAAGCGAGGCATCTGTTTCAACATCGGTCACAGGTTAGCCCCACTCTCCACATCACTGGCAACAGACTATATGCGCTCAACGACAAACGTAGCATCTGCCCGACCGACGTGGCGACCGCCGCGGTCCGAAATGGCGCACGGTGCATCACCCACTTGTTCAATGCGATGCCTCAACTACACCACCGAGACCCCTCGATCATCGGTCTTCTGGGTGCCTCGCCGTATACCTCTTCCGGCCCAGCATCCGACTTTGCCCCACTCCCGAGTTCACCAGCCAAGTCAGGGTCTTCCTCGGGGACGAATCAGAAGACTCCCTACGCATCAGAGGCGTTTGACGAGATTCAGACGCCACCTGAGACACCCGTCAAGCGCCAGACCAAGCAGTCATCCACCCTCGGAGAGCGTCCATTCCAACGACCATTTTATGAGATCATCGTGGACGGTATTCACTCCCACCCAAATTCTGTCAGGGTATGCACAGTACAGTTGTCTACATATTTCCCAAGCGCTCATCTCGACTTTTGCTTTCAAGCTGGCATACTCTGCTCACCCCGATGGGTGTATCTTGATCACGGATGGTAACACGTTTGCTGTTTCGTCGCCAGAGAATGACGGCTGAATCGCATACCAACATAGCGATGAGGATCCTAGATCCCAACCTGAAAGATGGTGTTCATGCGTGGCGTGACGGTCGTCGCTTTGTCAAGGAGGGGGACAAGCTCTATCTAGAAGGCACCACGACGCTCGCCGGGAGGTCCGTGTCTGCTCATGTTGCTCGGTTTTGTCCACTCTCGTCGTTTTCACTCATCGATGGCCCTGTTTCACTCTTTAGCGTGGTCACCATGGACAAGTGCGTCCGCAACTTTGTGCAGTTCACGGGTTGTTCGCTTGGCCAAGCAATCATGTGTGCGACATTGAACCCGGCAAAGTGAGTGTTGACATAGTGTTGTCATGTGGTTTGTGAGGCGGGCGGCACTCATGCATGCCATCCTGCCCCTTTCTATAGATGCTTCGGGATCGAGAACAAGAAGGGCTCCCTCAGGGCCGGTGCAGACGCCGACTTGGTCGTTCTCGACCGCAAAGGCAAGGTCCTCAGCACGTGGATAAAGGGCAAGAAGGTTTGGGAGAAGAATTGAGATATATCTATCCATGATATCCTGCAACTCCAGGGGTTATTCGGAACAAACGTATGAGAGAAAGGTGAATCGTTCTTTCGGGATACGCAAAGGACAAGAATGGATGGAAACTAGATGTATTGTGCGTATAAATGGGAGATGTCCTAGAAGCACTGAGGGGGATTCAGAATACTCACGCACGGCGTCTACATCCTCCGATCATCAACGGCATGCATGTGCGATACAGGGGCAAACTGGGCGAGACTATTCTTGAACCCCCGATGACCAGTCGAGTCAGGCCTGGAAGATCAGCCAATCAAGCAGAGGTAGACCAAGTCCCCCCGAACAAGGACGGCTCGTCGCTTTGGTGATCCACAAGCTCAACAATTTCAGTTGTGTGTCGGCATCGGCTTTGCTCCACAAGCCCTTCAAGTAAGTGGTATAATCAAGGTTTATTACATACATTCAATCATTGGGGTGGTTCAAACCCAAGGAACAAGCAAATTTCACTTTTCTTCATCTCCACCATCTGTTTAAACTTTGACAATCCGCTCGATGACATTCAGTGCAGCCAACACCAAGCCATCGTTGAAGCGCGGCGCAACAATCTGCAGGTTTATGGGCGCGTCGACATATGCTTTTGGTTCATCTAAGTATGACTTGGTCAGACCTGGTGCGCCAGTACAAACACGCGAGAACGTACATAGTTTGTGATTGTATGAATCATCCGGACCCAACAAGCTAAAAGTTGAATCGAGGAGGTCAATGGCTGGGTCGACGACAAGCCCCGTCGGGAATACGGCGCCGGGCCAGTCGAGCAGGTTCCATATCGCGGTGTATCTGGAACGATTGTCAGACTTGCAATCCGGAATATCACATTCCATGGAGGACGAGGCTTACCCCCAGTACCTCGCGGTATCGTGACGAGGTGCGACGCCAGGGTAGGCAGGAGACAATAACACGTCGATGTTTTGCTCCCGCCAGTAGTGTAGATACGCATGGCGGAAAGAATCACGTCTGTAGTGCAACTACATTCGACTCGTGAGCCCAATGGTACCTTTCTGGAAAAATATGGTCTTACCTCCCAGGCTTGGGCTGCATTGAGGTTCTTTGTGTGGGGTGGACTGATCACCCATTCGCTCAGAGGCAGAATGTCTTCGCCGCTGTCTTTGAGGCACCGGCGGACCCTCTCCCCACCGTCGTCAAAGAAAAGCGAGCGCTGAATATGCTCATGACTCAATCTTGACAGGAAGCTGTGGGATCGACGTACGATGATGCTATAGCCCTCTTTATGCCGGTAGGGAGCATATTCCACGACATCCACCTCCTGCGACGCTTCCAGTTTCGCTTTTGCTAGGTTCAAAGCTCGCAGCAACGGAGGATGAGGTAACACGACCCCGTCATGAGTCATAATCCCAACCCGGAACTTCTTCTGACTGATATCGGGGACTTGAAGCGGAATCGGAAGAAGGCTTGGATCTTTCAGCCACGGTTGCTTGCTCTGCACGGCTTTAATCAGCATCTCCATATCCCTCGCTGACCTGCACATCGGGCCGGCGGAGACAAGTGTCCCATCGTTGCCTTTCATACTGCAAAAGGAGATGGAAAACATAGTGTATGAGAGTGTGATTTATGCTTACCACCAGAGGAAAGAGCCAGAAGGGAATGTATTGCACGTCGGACGAATGCCGTACAGGCCAGTAAATGCGCAAGGAGCACGGATAGAGCCTCCGCCATCGCTGTTTGCGACATGAAACTCGATGGTGAGATGTACAGTTTAAGCACTTGCCTTCCCATGCCCATGCAGGACCCTTTCAGTGCCAGCAATGCGGCCTCTCCACCAGAAGAACCCCCCGGGGATAGGTCAAGGTTGTGCGGATTGAGCTGAAATCAAGTCACCATGCTGTATCTTCTTACCCCGCATCATGCAACGTACTGTACGACCGTAGAAGGACCTGGTCTCCAGCTTCATGATTGTCTGGGGTTGGTTGGTCTTTACATAGAAAACTATCACAAGCTGTCAACCATGATACAGAAGCCCCCAAGAATTTGAAATCTCACCAGCCCCAAGGTCACGTAGGATGTTCGCGAGATAGCAATCTTCGGGTGATATCTCGAGGGTCGACAAAAAACCGCCCGAAGCCCAACGACCTTTGACAGGCATGTGGTCCTGAGTGTGATTAAGTACTAAGGAGGAACAATGTACCACAGGAGACGCGCACCTTGATAGAGATTGGCAATCCGTGCAGAGGACCGACCGTCTTTTTATGGGCTTTGAAGTAAGCGTCGAGCTCGATGGCTCGCTGGATGCCCTCATCAAGGAAGAAATCCGTTAGGCAAGCGGTCAGTTGGTGCGCAATAGCAGCACGCTTCCCAAACGCAGTGACTACCTCGACGGCAGTGAGCTCCCCCGAGGCAATCTTTGCTAGTACGTCTGTTGCATCCAACTCAGTAATCGCGAGTTCCTCTTTCGTGAGGATTCCACAAGTCTCGGGGATCGACGTGACATTGAGAGGTGGGTTCTCGAGGAGCGAGGCTGGCAAGCTGTATTCGGCTGGGATCTGGTTTTTCAAGCGCGACAACTGAGCAGACACCAGTTGTTTAAAATATGCGTTGCCTGTGGAGCCTTGTGTCCTGGAGGTGATTGACATGGGAGAAATTTGATATGCAAACCATGGGGACGCTGCACGACGGACCTTTATACTATGCTGTTCACTAATATTAGTGTCTGGGAGAAGACAGTTGCACTTCTCAGGTCATGAGGACTGATCTTGCATCATGATAGGCCGACAGGCATTGTGGAGATAGAAAATCTACCTGAAGACAATGCCGTGGACCTCCCAGGGAACTTTCGTCAACTATTATGAACTAGAGATTAATGAGAGTCAGCATCAAGTCGGATGGTAAAACGACTGTATCATGTACGAGCAACAGAATATATATTAGTGAGTGAGTAATAACGAATAATGAATGGGTGCATAATACATACCTCTGAGGCCGCGCAGTACTTAGAACCGTATCACGAGCCTACAGGAAAAAATCCTTTTTCCTGATGTGGTGTTCACGAATTTAGATCCATCATCCTCTGTGGGTCTCCGCATCGGCCCCTCATGTTGGCGTCATTTATCAATATTTACGCGCCTCACACGCGGGGAAGAGCGGCACCGAGAAGGCGCCCGAGATTGCTATGGGAAAGGGATGTTTCCGGAAAGTATTTGGGAAAGATGGAGCTATGGCGTCACTTTATTCACACCGTGTTCCGGCCGCGATCTATGTTGTGCGACCTTGGGTTTTTCCAGATGCGGCGTTGTGCATAGTGGTGTCGTATACACCATGTTCTCGTTTCGCCCATGTACTAGTGGGCAACTTTTTTTCATCAGTGGGAGTGGAATGCATAACTAGTCGGGCTGATTGACATTTGAGCCAGAAAAACCGAAAAACCATTGCGAAAGGGCTAACAAGCTCATCGACCCCACGAGCACACCATGAAAGTGGTACAATCAAAGGGTGGTTCAGACCAAAGCAAACGATCAACCTTCCCCTTTCTTCATCTCCTCCTTCTGCGTCAAGCTTTCACAAGCCGCTCGATGACATCCAGCGCAGCCAACACCAAGCCATCGTTGAAGCGCGGCGCAACAATCTGTAGGTTTATGGGTGCATCGACATATACTTTTGGTTCATCTAAGTATGACTTGGTCAGACCCGGTGTGCTGCCAGTGCAAATGTCTGACAACATACATAACTTGCGATTGTATGAATCCTCTGGACTCAGCGAGCTAAAGTTTGCATCGATGAGGTCAATGGCTGGCTCGACGACCAGCCCTGTCGGAAAGACGGCGCCGGGCCAGTCAAGCAGGTTCCATATCGCGGTATATCTGGAATGATTGTCAGACTTGCATCCCGGCGATCTCATTCCATGTAGGGCGAGGCTTACCCCCAGTACGTCGCAGTATCGTGACGGCACGCGACGCCAGGGAATGCCGGGGACAATAACACGTCGATGTTTTGCTCCCGCCAATGCTGTAGATACGCATGACGGAACGAATCACGTTTGTAATGCAACTACACTCGACTCGTGAGCCTGATGTCGACTTTCTGGAAATATATGGTCTTACCTCCCAGGCCTGGCTTGCGTTGAGATTCTTTGTGTGGGGTGGACTGATCACCCATTCGCTCAGAGGCAGAATGTCTTCGCCGCCGTCTTTGAGGCATTGACGGACCCTCTCCCCACCGTCGTCAAAGTAAAGCGTGCGCTGACGATGCTCATGTGTGAATCTTGACAGGAAGCTGATTCTCGGATTGACATACGATGATGCTATAACCCTCTTTGTGTTGGTAGGGAGCGTATTCCACGACCTCTACCACCTCCGACGCTTCCAGTTTCGCTTTCGCTAGGTTCAAAGCTCGCAGCACGGGAGGATGAGGTACCACGACCCCGTCGTGGGTCATAATGCCAATCCGGAGCTTTTTCTGACTGATATCGGGGACTTGCAGGGGAATCGGAAGGAGGCTTGGATCTTTTAGCCACGGTTGCTTGCTCTGCACGGCTTTAATCAGCATCTCCATATCCCTCGCTGACCTGCACATCGGCCCAGCGGAGGCAATCGTCCCATCATTGCCTTTTTGACTGCAAAGGGGATGCAGAACACAGTTTATGAGTGTGTGATTTTTACTTACCAAAATATGACATCGCCAAAAGGAAATGTACTGGACGTCGGACGAATGCCGTACAGGCCAGTGAATGCGCAAGGGCCACGGATAGAGCCTCCGCCATCGCTGTTTGCAAGATGAAACTGGATGGTGAGATGTACAATTCAGGCACTTGCCTTCCCATACCCATACAGGACCCTTTCAGTGCCAGCAATGCGGCCTCTCCACCAGAAGAACCACCCGGGGATAGATCGATGTTGTGCGGATTGAGCTGAAATCAAGTCACCATGCCGTATCATCTCGCGCTACATCATGCAACCTACTGTACGACCGTAAAAGGACTGGCTCTCCAGGTGCATGATCGTCTGGGGTTGGTTGGTCTTTACATAGAAAACTATCACAAGCTGTCAGCCATGATACAGAAGCCACAAGAATTTGAAACCTCACCAGCCCCAAGGTCACGCAGAATGCTTGTGAGGTAGCAATCTTCGGGTGATAACTCGAGGTTCGACAAAAAACCTCCCGAACCCCAACGTCCTTTGACAGGCATGTGGTCCTAAATGCGATTAAGTACCGACAGGGAACAAAAGTCGCGAGACGCGCACCTTGATAGAAATTGGCAATCCGTGTAGGGGACCGACCGTCTTTTTATGGGCTTTGAAGTAAGCGTCGAGCTCGTTGGCTCGCTGGATGCCCTCATCAAGGAAGAAATCCGTTAGGCAAGCGGTCA
>JBBPMQ010000152.1:0-41341 GCA_038090375.1 Boletus rubroflammeus | reverse complement strand
CGAGTTCCCGGGTGGTGGGCCCCTTTTCCCCTCCCCTCCCGCCCCCGGGGGGGGCGGGGGGGGGGGTGGGGGCGGGAGCGGGGGCGGGAGCAAGGACGGGGGTGGAGGCGGTGCCCCACGTGGGTGATCACCGCCGTCTGGCACCTGGCTATACCCGAGGCGCTCAAAGGCAGCCTCGTCGTCGACTTCGGGTGACGAAGGCGACCCATGTTTGACGTGCTCCCATTGCGCGTCGTGTGCTGGAGGGAACGGCGGGTATTCGGGGGATATGATGGTCGTGAGTTTAGGTGTGAGAGGTTGGGGTTTGGGCGTGCTGCTTCGCCTTGGGGTCGAGGACGACCACAGGTTGGTGAACATGGCGACGATCGGGTGTTTGGGTTTCTAGTTTAGATGGGGGGGGGACGCGCTTCAACGGCTTCGAGGAAGTGGCGAGCAACAGATAATGGATTTGCCACTGGGGTTTGGCCGAAGAAAGACCAAGCGTAAGACGCTCTCGGGCCCGTCGGGGGGGGGGGGACTTGATGAAAGGAAAAGCCAGTCGCTGCGAATAATGCCTCAGACGATAACTACGGGTACGCGATCGTCCCAAAAAGCTACGAGAGATTAGAGCTTTACCTTGGGGTTTTTTTAGGCGAGGGTTAATTACTGAAGCCAACGACCGTATCGGCAAGAGGATGAAGAGAGAGAGAGAGGGAGAGAATGAGGGAGGGCTTGAAGCGGCTCACCCTTTCCACTGGCAGTGCGCGCGGACACGCACCTCTCTCGAGCGAGCGAGCGAGGCTCCAGGCAGGCCTGTTAGCTAAGCCACACGTTCGATGCCGCGCATCAGTTGCCACGGTGCTGCCTGCCATTATTGCACCGCGCCGCGTTGCGTTGAGGGGTATGTAGTACCCCCATCCCAGTGTGGACGGGCACGAGGCACTGACTGATACCGGAGGAAACCTTGGCCGCTTCTGTCAGCCTATCCCAAGGTCAGGCTGCGGTCTGCATGGAGATATGATAGAAATGAAATGTTATTATCTCGTAGTAAAGCCCGAAGGCTGCAAACACCGAGTGACTTACTATTACTACTGGGCCCATTGGCGACACGTATCAGTTTCATAAGACTCGGGGGAACCACGCGGGTAACGCCAAGCCTGAAAATGAAAATGACCTTTGCCCACAGGCAGTGTTGTGGTCATGAAAGCTCCGCGTGGCGCTGCCCTCCTATGAGTCGTTTAGGAAAATTTGGCCCTTTCCGGACGAGCATCCGAGCGCGTGTAACTTTGAGCGTGGAATACAAGTAACTTCAACTTGGCAAAGTTTCCGGCTGTATGTACCTACTATGTAGACATACTAGTACTATTACTCGAACGTGTACAAAACCATCTAAAAACCCCCCGCTTGCTACATACACCAACCTATCTCACAGTCCCGTACTTGACAACTTATCAATGCACCGCCACCCAACCAGCTTCCGCAACGCATGGTACACCTTCACCTCGCTCATTCATACCTCAAAATGAAAATCTTGCCTTCCTTTACCGACAAGATCACAGCGCCCTGACTCTGATCAATGTTGATCGTCTCCACCCCATCCAAATCAAGTGCCTCGGGAATCTCGAGCGTACGTACGACCGCTTCCTCGCGCCACAATCGCCCCTCCCCAGGCTTGTCCCGCTTCCGATCCACCGCGGTAAAGACAGGCGGGAATGTGACAAAGCGGAGACATTTCGGTACGCGGTGTCGCCGTGGGTCGTATATCGTACCGTCTCCGTCGTGTGGGTTCATCGACTCGCTCGCGGTTCGTCCAGGCAGATCAGGATGACGCCCCGGGCCATTCGACGCCGAAGCCGAAGCTGGCTCGCTTTCGTCATCTGACATGTTTGCAAACAGCGCATCGTCCTCGTCCTCTCCGTCATCTTCACTGTCCGAAAACGCGGCGTGGCCTACGAGTCGCGACGCGTCCACACCATAGACACCCCCCGGTTCCGCAGCATACTCGATCCAGACAGCGTGTCCAAAATCGACGGCGACAAGGGGACGTGGTCGATCACCCGCTTCCTCATCGTCATTGTTGTCACCCGTACCATCGAGCACACAAACGACTTCAAAGGGCGTAGAGACGTACCACAGGTGAAGCATCTCATCGTCTGCTTCCCCGCTTGTGTGAATATCGGATGCAGGCGAACTCGACGTCGATGGCTCGCGGATGATTGGGACGCGGAAGTAGTGTTGCGCCAGTACAAATCGTGTACGGTGTGTATCCGGATCGTGGGCAGCGAGGAGAACGACTGTACAACTTAGTCGAGGAACTCCCGGTAGAGTAGGCCACCACTGTCGAACAAAATGAGCCGACTCGGGATACCAAGGCGGGAAAGGATACGGGTTTGGGGCCAGTGATGACGTCGTAGGGGAATGTAATGGCACGAGGGATTGCATTGTTGTCGATGCGCTCGAAGACGAATGGACAGTACCAGGGGAGCTCTGTTGCGACGCTGACGAAGGCCCAACTTGGGTTATCTCTCCATTTAGTCCTTGTTCGGCATCTACTTCCCGCGTTTTACCCTTGTCTTTGACTCTTTTCGACGATGGACCCGGTTCATACTCGGAAGCAATACCTTCACTATCAGCTCTTCCCTTTCCCTTCGATCTCGAGCTTTCTGCCACGGCCTCCTGTGACCACCTGTCATCATCTTCCGTTTCGTACTCCGAGCCGTCATCAGCGTCTTTCTTGTTGACCCATCCAGACTTCTCTTCTGGTATAGTGGAAGTCGACGGTCCGGCATGGGGCTGTTCCTCAACGGCTGGCAATGGACTATTAGCGTCACCAGGGGTTTCCTCATCATCTTCTACGTCACGGTTGGTTGTGAAGCCAGGATCGGCAACCCCGACAGAACTGGGTTGTACACTTGGGAATACGAACTTTTTCGATATCGATCTCATTGGCGATAGTCGTGTCGAAATAACGGGCAGGTCATCACGGCAAAAATTGCGCGGTGGGTCGTGGTTCGTTGGTTCATGATCGTGGTCACGGATGCGACTTGCGACAAGGCTGGGCTTGCGGGGTTTGACAAAGTTGCGGAGGATATTGAGAGGATAAAAGTGTTGGTAAGCAGCATCCGCTTCTTCCGAGTGAATGACTATTTGATCCTCGTGTAAGATGCAAGACCAATTTGAAGATATAAGCTAGAAAGTTATTTTGCGTGTCAGACATGCCTCTACGGATGGTTTTGGACGGTCCATATGAACCGTCGCGCAGGAGTCCTACGAAATGCCGTACTTACACAGCCAACACCAGTATCCACAAAAACATATTCATCTTTGGCCCAATCCAGCAAAACATACAACCCTAGAATGGGATTAATGTGCGAAACGCAGTCGTGTTCTCTCAGTTGCTCACCGATAGTGTTACTGCTCGCCACCCATACGAAAGCGCTCAAGAGGCGACGCGGCGGATCCAGCAGGAAAACGTTCATAACCACTCCGGTCGTATGGAAGGATGTCAGTGGAAAGAAGATAGGTTTGTGTTCGAGTGTAGGTTGTGAGGGAATTTCACAAAGACTCCCCGCGCGAAAAGAACCTCGGGTGCCCATAATCTGACCCCCAGGACAGGTTGAATAGACCGAGGAGACTGCGCAAGGGAAAATGGTATGCGTCGGGATCTCTCGACAACATTCTATGCAGTCGGGAAGGGGTGAGGCAGTCCGCGGGGACAAGGGCGAACGTGTAGGGCAGGTAGAATCAGTGGTCGTGCTGGATGTGTGGAGAGTCGAGTCTTGGGGGGATGATCCCTGGGACGAAGGTGGGGGAGAGTTTGCTGGACTCTTGGAGGGAGAGCAACAGTGGGATCCAGGAGTGGATGACAAAGCATGAGACAACGGAGAGGGATATTCTGGAGGGAACGCGAGTTTCATGAGAACGAACTCCATTACTCGGTTGTCATCGTAGCTGTTGATGCGAATTAGAACTTGATACGAGCGTGCCCTAATACACTTACGATCCCTCGAGGACTCTTGCCATCGTAAAGTATACTGCTCGTTCGTCGAATTCGACGCGGCATTTCCACAATTCCCATTTCTTTTCGGCGTCTACGTCCTCTTGACCATCGTCATCATCGTCGCCATCCTCCTTTGACTTGCGGCGATCTACCTTGTGGTTATCTTTAGAGACACGCTCACCGCTGCCACGTTGCTCGGATAGCGTGCGCGGGTCCCACTCTGCGAGACAGACGTCGCGTGCAACGTCCCAGCAAATGACACGACCACTCTTAGTTGCACAAAGCGTGTATGAAGACGTTATCGGTGATAACCAATCAATCTCTTCGTTTGGGGGCGCGGATATCTTTGTGTACCATTGACCGGGTCTGTCGGATGAGGTGGATGGGGAGGTAGACAAATGAAATGGGGACCTTGCAGGACGAGGTGCACGGACCCTCCAAGCCCTTTCAAAACTATGGGCTCTGTCGACCGCCTTGATGAGATTCTGGGTAGAAAGGTCCGAGAGGCGTTGGAAGGCTGGAAGAGGCAAGGGCCGAGAGCGAGCGAGTAAGCCATGTGCAAGCGCACGGTAGACGGGTCGAGTGAGAGTAAACGCTCGAAGCGATTTGCAGGTCTGTGATCCGAAACGATCTCTGAGTGAGTAACGTATACCGACGAGATTGGGGGTAGGACGGGCTGTGGTACTCACCGCTTGAAGATTGTGGATATCGTCGATGGCGAGATATTGGGCGATGTTGAACAAAAGATCGTATGGGAGGGTGCTGAGGGACATGAGGGGGGGAATGTGGTGGATGTGGGAGGAGGAGAAAATGGATGGACGCGGATCGGAGAGTGCTGTGGTCGGGGAGGGGGACGGTGAGCAAGCAGTGGGGATATATGGGAATTGGCAGAGAAACCTCGACTTGCTTTCAACCGCCGCGCTACACCGTCCCTAATTTGGACAATCCCACGTGGTCCATCCTTCCGCTGATCGGCCAGTTCATCCTCCAACTTACTGACGACTCGGACATGTCCTGCCCAATGTCATCCAGTGTAGTGGGATACTGAGGGCACAATGGGTGATTCCCACCCACGCCGGACCCGGGACAGCTCTAACACCTTTATTTTGAAGTTGTATCGCTAAAAGGCGTGTACCATTTCTGGTCGTTTCGTCCCCGACCAAGTTCAACGTTTCAAGCTTCAACCGCGGATCATCACCGACACGTAACAACTAAGGTTTTATAGCATTGTCACCGTGGGCACTGTCAAACTCGCTTTCCGGTCCGATTTGGAGTACAGGCTGGGTCTCTACCATCTCGCTTGGCACCAAACGTCCCACGTGAAGACCTCTTTTTATACTACTTCTCATCCAAGGAGGACACGAACCTGGACCTTTTGTTGAGCTCCCGCACTTCGAAGGGTCCTCGTCTTCACTGATGCTCATCACGCTATGTAATTGCGAGAGTGTTGGAGTTGTGGGAAAACTCCCACCCGTAGTCTGGTGATCAGCCCGAGACTCTAATGCGGCAAAAGCTATCGATCGATCACCAGAGACAGCAAATCTGCCAGTTGCAAACCATGCTCAGGAAATCGATCAACCGCGCACAGTTCCAGCGAAGTCATTGGGGATCATATCCTCACCAAGGTTTAATGTCACAGTTGCTCTAAACACCACCACCACTACAAAGCAGAGTATAAATATACTACCCATGTACAACAAATAGCCTAGCCCTCATTCACTCTTTGAACGACTCTGAAATCCCACAATCGTCATATTCAGCTTGTTATCCGTCAGCCTTTCTTTGCCAGAGCACTAGCTTGAGCCTGCCGCAACGATCCAACAATATGCCCATACGAATCCCGCATCAGCCATAAGGGAATAGCGACCCAGCTGTGATCGAACGTTGGTTACCAATCGTGAAACCTTGAAATAGCATGTACCACTCACATGAAATTCATAAACTATAGATTTGCAAGTACATTTGCGTGAGTCCACCGATCAATATATTTTTGGGAAATGATCCTACCACAATGTTTACCCAAAAATGAAATGGGTTGGAGACATTCAAGTTGGGACTTCCGGTCAACAATTCGGGACAGAATACCATCCATCTAAGTTATCCATACCTCAACTGGGGCTTGGAGCAATAAACCCGACAAACGACCTACCCTCCGTATAATTCCGCAGTACTCAATACGATGATCCAGTAATGACGAGAGGGGTCGTTCTTGATAACCTGGGCCAGAATATAGCAGCAAAGTGGTCCAGCACCGAGGACAGTCGTCATTTCAAGGGATACGACCGTCGGGTCTGAAATGCCAAAACGGGCGTCTGCTAAGGCATACTCCTTCCCTCGTAGTGTGCAAGACGTTGATTACACTTGCTACGTTGCTAGCTGCAGGTAAACACTCACAAAGGTCTGCAAAGAACCCCGTACTAGTGTTCACCGACCTGCCGAAAGTTGAAAGATAAACGAAGGAACCCTCGATCGCGAAGTGTATCAATGCATCAAAGGCCTTGACAATCGCAATTCGTCGTTGATCCTTTGAACCATATTGTTCCTCACTCACCAGCCAGAAAAACGTGAACCTGTCCTGCCATCGTGCAGATTTGGGCAACAAGATATTAGCGCAAGTGTTTGCAAAGACACCGATAATGCCAACTCCTGCGAGAGAGATGGCGGAGGTCAGGGTGAACACTTTATCCGAGGAGCTCATAGTAGTAGCCAGTGGGGGAAAAGGTGTACGGGAAGCTGGTGGGACGAACGTAGTACTAATTAAGGTCTCTGAAGGCGATTCTCCATCTGATCACTGGCATCGATGATCACTTCCACCGCCCATGGTTCGGCGGCCGGAGCGCACAGCTAACCAAAATATTGATGAGTAGCAATGATGGATTACACAATTAGTTGCTGTATGAATGATGCGACCCTCTTGGTCGAATATTTATAGAAGTCCAAGTTGACCGCCTTCAATATCAATCATGTCCATGCCAACTTTCAAGTCCACCGCACTCGGAAGCCAGGTCGAAGAAATCAAGTGCAATCCCCTCCTGTTGGGTACTTGAAGTCACCACCGGATAATACACCTCGTTCCTCGCCCCATCATCCCATTCACCGCCATCAATCAATTTTCATCCCCATCAATCATGTGGCTCCACATAACGCCGGAAGTGCTCTCAATTCGTGGTTCCAAGGCCACCACAAAGAGAAATTCGAATCATCCGTGAGGCTGCTTGTTCACGCTTACATTTTCTCCATGGACAAAATGCACGTCGACCGGCACGATTGTTCGAGTATGTGAAAGGCAGTTAGCTGTTTGACTACATCATTTTATCACGGTCGGCTACGAGAACAGGTCGCGCCCAGGTTTGCACGCCAATCAGCGATGCGCCCAAGTTTTGTCACGCCATGAACGCAGTGCATGTGAACTGATAACATTAAATTAGCTGATTGCGGACGTACCAATCGATACAACACTGCCAGTCGTCTTTGGACAGCGCTCGTGAGCCGTGATGAACCGTGACAGAGACGGAGACATGTGGTGACGGAAATGGAGTCGAGAGTGACGGAGCAGGGGGGACGGGCGGCAGCGTGATGCGCTGTCCGGCTCCACGAACTGTCCTGGGCCAATGGTGAGTTGCTTTCCCGGGTCAATAGTCGTACTACGACGCATGCAGCGAATGCTACAGGCCCAGGGACTAGGAGAAGGATGACGCCGCCAGAGCATGATCGGTGGGGCATAGCCATGGCAGCGATTGTGCATGGCGGTGACGCAACTGGTGGGGACGTAGTCCGGCGGCAGCAGTTGGTCGGCGAAATGAAAACTCGAGCGCGAGCTGCGCTACTCGATGAGCCAGCGAGTGCGGGAGGTGGCGCGAAAGAAAGACGCGCTGCGCCACTTTCCCTCGCTTGTCCAAAGACATTGCTCTGGCGTTTAATTTCACTCGTGCCTTACTACGCGACAGAGCTACCAACTGTCGACATTCTGTGGCTGTTTCTACTTTACAGCCTATCTGAGGTGTAGAATGCGCAGGTACATATCGGTCCCGAAGTCGATGTGTGGGGGCTATGGGAAAGTCCCATTTGGTGACCAGAGTTTACCGTGTGTGGTTTCGATGAACCTCTTAGCGCCGATCGGGTGTACCGGGAAGCGCGTCCCCGAAAGGCAGCATCCAGAGCTCGGGTTCGGCCGAAAGTGGACATGGAACAACGTGTTACCGCCATCCTCGAATCCTATGCCTATCATCATGCCATCGATGGTTGGCAACACCCAGCCGGTCCAGCTCAAACCGCTAGCTACATACTCTCCGCAAGGTACGTCGTCCAAGTTGTCCAATCGGATTTCGGATACTACCGTCAACAGACATCCCCCACTACCTACATTGCCTCGTCTCCCGATCCGCGTTCCTTTCTCGCCGCCGATTCACTTAGTTGTGGGCATCTTTTCACACACCTTTCCCATATTTGATTCTCTCTTGCAAGTCGAAGCCGAGACAGACGAATGCCTTTGAGTGAACTGTCCGAGAAACCGACTGGCACCGTTTCTATGTTCGTGATGCTCGTGCGTCGCAACGTCGAGATTGAATAAGTTACAGGAAGCGTGTCGATCAACGAACACTGCCAAGGAATTTACATCCAATACTTGATAAAACCAAAAAAAAAGAAGAATAAGAAAACTAGCTACCTCTAGCTCCGGCCATGGCATCGGCATATCCAGGAACAAGCTCTCCCGTCTACTCGAAAATAGACAACGCATTGAACGTAAAATAGGCATTCTGAAATGCCGCGGGATTGGAATCCACATAATCTACCAGGTTTGGAGGTTGAGATTATCAGTTTTTCGCGCATGAACAAAGACTGACCGGCGCAGGTCGACGGACAACCAGCCGCGCTGTAGAGCTGGGCATTTCCGGCCCACGAGCCACCTGTAAGAGAGGGGAGGAAGCGTCGATGGGAACGTCAATGCGCCGCGCTTGGGTCCGAGGTCGGGGAACGTACAAAAGTCGAGGTCTATCACGATATTGAACGGACTGAGATGGGTCGAAAGGTCACAATAGATGCTGCTCGGAAAGTACGCCGCAGGTGTTCCCTGCCATATTTTGGGGGGTTTCAAAAAAAGTCTCAGTGTCTGGTTCGCTTTCAGCCATCAACACTCAGTCCCTACCCAGTTGCTTGTATCGATCGTTGAACCAGGACTTGACACGTCTGTGGGAACCGATGCACTGTCTCGCGTCCAAAAATATACCTGGAGAAATGAAGACGTGCGCTCGATCGCATACCTAACATTTTCCGGCGTCATTGTCATGGCGATGTGATAGATGAGGAAAACAGGATTTACCATCCTCCACCGGCAGAATTGAACGACGGACCATAACTGTTGGCCGCGGCGACCGAGACACCACAAGACGCATTGTCCGTTTCGTACACATTGCAATTGGTCCCTGTGCTCGTTCTGTCGTGGCATGGTGAGCACATTCCTGATGGACGCATTAGAAGATCTTTATTTACCCGCTCATCGGTCGTGGCGAAGGCATCGTACAGTCTACGGTTGGAAAATCAGGCCGTCGACGTGAATACATATACATATAGTGGGGTGACAGGACGAACTTGCGCTCGTGTGTAGGGTGACGAGATTAGGGGATTGATTGTTGATACCCTCTACGATGTCGATTTCTCCCTAACGCACGCCATCTCAGTGCATGAGTCATAGAATTCGATAAAACTATATACCCCGTTAGGCCAGTTCGCGCCAAGTTCCTACAATATTTATCAGCCCAGTTTATCATGAATTATTGGGAAAGGACATACCCTAAAAATTTCATTGTTACTCCAGGTGAGTGGCGCTAACAGAACAGAGATGCAGTTCAACTGACCCTATGTAGTCGATTCGTGTGAGCTCAGTGACACATTGCCACAGCAAAGTGGGCAGGTAACGTACAGACAGCTGGCCAAGTGCCACAACCCTCAGGCATATGAGCGATGTCAAAACTATGAAAAACAAAATGTGTGAGATTAACTAGACAATACAAGTTTTTTTTTGAAAAAAAAACGTGCATGGCGACGTGAGTGGTATACTGTTTATTGGAAACCATATCGAACGAATCGCGCCCCGGTCCCGTTGAATTGAGTATTGTGGTACTGTCCGCGCGTAACGTGACTTGATTCCCAGAGACGGATACAAGACCCTTGGATTGTGCTGTCGCGAGATCGACGTAGTTCCTACAGCGGCCACGCGTCAAAGAACTTGATTGTCATCGACGAAAAGGGGTACATACACGCGTCCCCAATTGGGATCTGCATTCGTCTCCCAAGTGAATGCGTTGATGAAACTTTGGCCTGTCAAGCTGCTCGATAGCGAGTAGGCGGCGGATGATACATAATGTACTGCTGCGAGGAGGACGAGGCTTGAGGTGAGAAATCTAGGACCCATGGTTTGCTATCCGCAACGAAGATGGGGTCTGATGGCCCTTCGTGTGCCTATATATGCGGTGTGAGCTCCACCGTGGGTGATTCGATATCATCGTGCGTATATGGTTAGTTCTCATCGTCGACCTGACCTCCCCGAAAACATCTTAATGAAAGATGGATAACACGACATACCTGTCGCGACCTGGTAGGCGTACTCATGTTCGAAACGCGCAACATCCGCCCAGCCGCCACGAAATGAAATGAACAGGAACAAAAACGAGACAGTGCCATCGCGCTCGGAAAATTTGAAATGACGAGAATGATAATAATTTGGACTGTACCCTGAACGCGAAACGCCACACTCAAGGATGCACGACCGAATACACACCAGACTTGTCCATTTGAGAAATCTCCTTCCGATCAGCGCTGAGGACAACCTCGACGGGGAATTGTACGTACCGTTCCCATGAAGCCGCATGGAGCTGAAGTTTATCATCATCCTCACATCGGTAGCATTGTCTGATACTCCATGAGTGGCTTGGTCAGTGACGAGTCTCCACGTCGCAGAACACGACGGAGATGTATTAAGCGACATTAAGGAAGTTCAGGACGTTTCCTCGTATTATTCCCGAGTGCCACGTCCAGCCAGTAGGTGTTCACGACGCCCATGCTTGCATGCACGTATACGGTGTGCGACGTACCGCAATGAGTGGGAAGCACCAATAGTGCAGGGGTGTCCTGATCGCGACGAAGGAGTCACGCTTCCTGCGCGGCTTTGAGAATCGATGCATAGTATGTGAGGTTCGTATTGGAGCACTACCGAGGGCAGTTGCCATGCATAGCCATAAAGCACCTTCAACCGCGGACTTGTACATGGGCTCCAGTTCAGTTGGTTTGTTCCTTGACAGTTGAACAGCAAATCAGTACTCCGTGCCTGTTTCAGGAGCCACAGCACGCCCTTCCCAGCGGTCGTTTCGAGGGTGGGGGGGCCCATCCTAGTACACATTGGTAGTAGTATATCACACTCCTACGACAGAGGGTGGAGGGGAGAAGTTGCGGGGTTTGTTTTGTTTCTTAATTTGGTATATTAGGAACGAACTACTACCAATGTGTACTAGGATGGGCCCCACACCCTCGAAACGACCGCTGGGAAGGAGCGTGGAGCCGCAGTGGCCATAGTCTGACTACCAACTTATGTAATTTGCATAAAACATATCCTACCAGAGTTGTAGCGGAGGAAGACATACGGAGACCGACAGCGTCCGTCACTTTGCTCGACAACTTTGGGTCCAGCCTTTTCCAAAGTTCCCAGTCGGTAACCAAGTCTACGTGGCTCCAGGGAGCCACGAGGTCCGTTAGCATCGATCGATCATGCTTGCATTTTTTTGGGGGCACGCCGTTAGTCTCGGTTCTACACCCCTGACGCCGTCGGAATCTTCCGATGAGCGTCAGCGGTGTCAGCACCAAGTGGAGACTAGCACGCCGTTATCGTGAGTTACAGATAGGAATACGAGTACCGTACCTGAAGGCCTGACGGCCTGAAAGACAGCGGGATGTTGTTCACGGTACTTAGTAGATAAGCAAAATGAAACGCGTCTCGTATCCACATATCAATCGTACGTTGTTCTGCAACCGTCCTGGGCCCTTAGCACGGTGGCCGTCCTCATTCCATTTGGATCGGTCACTTTCATACAGATACAACAGCTCAACAAGCTATGAAACATAGAAGGCTTTCACGTGTAGAAACGACCCTGCGCGGGGACAATGTCGGTATCACCCACCTACCAGAGAACTGTTCCAATTTCCGCTAGATGATTCATACAATCCCTCATCCAAATAATATCTTGTTAGCTTCCTCCACGAGCTCCGCATGAGTACCGTTCGTAACCATGAATGGCGCAAACCCCGTCGCCTGACGGCCTTGGTGGGTGATTATGTCCTGTGGGGTCGCTCGGTCTAGGAATCCGGATTCGCCTTCACCTCCGGGAAAGTCACTTGAGAACGATATGTTCTCGTGAATCAAACGTAAGTTCTCAATATATATTTGGACTCACGGTGCAGGGGTGCCGTGGACGAAGTGGATCCGTTGGCTACGGAGGTACGAAGCGCTAGTGGATAGTATTTACAACCGCGCAGATTATCGAGAACATCGGTCCTCACTTTTTGATACACAGTGGAACGGCTGGAATGTACAACACCGAGGAGTCCTCCTTGCCCTTGTGTTCTCCTTCTACAGCATGCACGGTATCACAATGCCCTAATCAGTCGGTCACGGTTAGCCCTACTCGTCATGGTGTGATGCAGGATCTTGCGGTCATGGATACTCACAATATACCTGATCCCCAGGTTCAACCCTCGGAATAGGTATCATCGTCTCCGCAAGTCTCAGGTGCGGATGTGTGGCTTCATTTAGCTCCTGCGTCTTACCAGGCACGCTGCCAGGGAACTCGCTACCTTCTAGGTTCAATTCCCAATCCTCTGCAGCCAAACTTGCGCTCTGTGCCTGCCCGAAAGTTTGGTCCGTCTTCCACGCGGGTTTGAAGAATGGGCGCAGAATGATGTAAGCAGTTGCAAGGGAGAGCATGGGAAGGACGCGCAAGGTGCCTTCATTGACGCCTGTAGATGACATGGACGTCCAACCTTGCCAACACCGAAGAATCGTGCACTGGTTCCTGCATTGCATGAGCAGGTCGTGAATGGACATGTTTCAACGACGGATATGCTGCCAGAACAAGGCAGCGTTGGAGGAGGCGAGGAAGCAATAGAGGGAAGCAGATAGAAGCTAAAGGAAATGAATCCAAGACGTACGGTGCATTGTACAGATCTTGTCTTGCATTCACCCTCCAAGTTGCGTCAAACGGATCGAATGTCTCCCACCCGCTCTCTCCACCACAGAAAATCTTGGCCCATACTCTTCTAAATGCTGTATCTTCCCACCGCTCGACACTCCCTCCGTCGATGTGTGGACCAAGTGTGAACGAGCGATCTCCGGGAGTACGTATGCGGAGACGGTCAAAGTAACTGATGGGTGTTTTGAAATCGACGGAAGCGGGAAAGGAGGCAGAGGAGTGCCAAAGGGATAGGAGAGCCTTTTGGGTATTAAGCAGGGAAACGTGCGTACGCGCATAGAGCTGTGGTTTGGAATTGTACAGTTCGTATGCTTGTATATTCTCCGCGGGGAAACCTGCCAATCAATACGTTGAGCGCTGCGAATGGAAGCTCTCAGTAAGGTGATACCTTTCACCGGGTTTGCTGCAATATAGTCTTTGATGTCACGTTTCCACTTCAAAGCTTCCTTGAGTTGTTCAAATACGTCGGTCGCGTTGAAAATAGCGCAGCGAGCACGTGTACTCACTTGCTTTGGAACACCTCCTGTGATAACTACAACGCCTGTCTTTCGAATGGCATCTCTTTGGCTTTCTGATAAGCCCGCCTCTATCTCTCCGTATGAAATACGTGGAATGATCTCCAAAAAACAATCGAGTATACCAGCACAAGTTGCGCGAAGCGGGAAAAAAAGCTTACATCTCCTCCCTGGGAAATGATTTCCTGCACACGAGGCTCAAGAGCCTTTAGTACTCCTTTCCAGGCCAGCTCAAGCATATCGGGGGCCACACCCATGTCACGTAGCACGCCTTTCTTTACGGTCGAGAACCGCGCGGGTAGTGGTGCGACGTCGGCATTCGGACCAAGAGTAGTAAACACGTCGGCAATAGTACCACCTTTCCTCGCGCCTCGGGTAGCTTCGGTAGCCAACATCGCGATGCGGTTACCTGGACGAGACATCGGATAGTAGCGGAAGAGGGGAAATCTCACATATCCTCGTGAGGGGAAGGGAATACTGGACTTGTGTAGCATCCTCGAAGTCAGGGAAGAGGGAGTGACCAACCAGACCTCGAGTGGAGATATAAGGCGGAGATTCGGAGGGAATCGGAGCTTGCTGAGACAAGGATTTCGTCTACCAGTCAGGTGGTGAGCATTTTCCGAGATTATTCCGGCATTCTCCCGGCCACCAAGCAAGTAGTTCGGGATTGCTTGTCCAGCGCATACTAAATCGCAATCTTTTTCATCAAAGAAGTAACATGAAAACACCGAACATCATAATGATTGATAACAAGGGATGGGCGATAGGTGGTTATCAAACCAAAAGCCAAATCCTTCCCCGTGTCTGCATCTAGTAGTGCAAACGGTTTCGTACGTCATACCGGCATGGACGAGAACCGCCCCCAAGGTCAACTGGAATCAAGAAACTCGACCCTGAAGGACATAGGGTTTTCAGTATTTCAATGGCAGAAGTTGTCCCAGCGCACGAACCTAACAAGACTGACACGACCAATTAAAGTCGGGCAGAGAAGAATGCGACCTAGGGGGAGGGTGGTGCTGCGCCGACGACTCCAAACAGAGTCTTTCCCACCAACAATAAAGAGTATTTAGTTCAGCATACTCATTTCATGGAATTCGTCGTCGACAGTGTGTTATTGTGGACTCCAGGTTTCGGTTAGGGTTATCAACGTCATCATCCTCTCCGGACTCGGAACCATCCAAATATGCGTCCGAGCGGACGAATGGGGTTGACGGCTTGGCATCGGTGCAGCAGTAGCTCCTTGTTCGGCTGTAGTCGGTCGGTTCCCGACTCAGGAGGACAGGAACAATCAATGCACGTTTCCTGCCATTGCCATCAACGCGGAGAGTATCCGCAACGCATGGAGAACGGAACGAAGGAACAGGGAAATTCGCATGGCTGCGAGCTTGTGTTTCCCTGAATGTTGCAACAGATATCCGTTGGAAAAAATCAAGCACTAAGCTATCGCCTCTTGGCGATGGCCGGGGCGGAGAGAGGAGTGAATTCGACAAAGATTGAGGGGACTTTTCTGGGGAAGTAGCAGGAGGCTCTGCACGATGGACTTGAGATTGAAGGACGATGAGTCGTCGATGGAAGGACTAGTAGGGGGTACGGGAAGAGCATTGAGACGAGTTGGATTTTGTGCGTCCTTTGGCCGAGAGAATAATCTTTGTGTGCTTGACCAGCAGGGGTACCAGGAGGAAAAGATTGGATCGGATGCTTGGCTACTACTAATTATAAGTTTAGCAAGTGACGAACATTGCGGCGACCATCGCAGTAACTTACTTTGCGAGTAGTATTACTGCTTTGGAAATGGTCACTGAAATGCCTGCCCACTCTCTCTCTCGAGTATAATCGTCAATGAGGTCCACAATGAGAGTGTGCTTCCCGCGGTGAAGCCGAAAGTGTTGCCAAGGACACGAGGCACTGTATAAAGTTTAAACAGACCATATCGAGAACAAGGAAAGATGTTTATGAAGCAACTTTGTGCACCACGAGTAAACCGAAACACCTCGTTCCTTGACATTTCGACACAGACGATTGCGTACCATTAGTGAGGATGTCGTCCACGAATACCGGTGTGTTAGCAGCTTCGAGGAGTGATCGAACAATGCTAACCATTCAGTAAGACCAAACGATAGTGCTTGACACCGGTCACTCTTTGGACCTTGTATACGCAGTCACTTTCCACCCCGACAGAATGCATGTTTTGGGCGGGAGTCGCGATGAGATTCGACGATGGCGCCTCACAGATGGTCAAGAGGTCGGAAAGCAAACGGGAATCCCAGTGAGGTGTCACGCCATTTGTGTGTCGAGGGATCACAAATGGATAGTGTGTGTGACTCGCGAGGGGGCAAGTGTGTGGGATGGAGAGATGCATGAAAAGATCATCGACGTGGAGGACACAAAAGTGGTGTTTGCCGTCGACATCTCCCCAGGTTCGACCATGTTTGCCACTGGAACGACTCAAGAGGGTAACGACAAAGCGCTAGCGAGCATCTGGAGCATAACGACTGGGAAGAGACTCGTCGGACCGCTCAAACACAACAGTAATATCAATGGAATCAAATTTTCTCCAAATGGCGAGCACATCGCCACTACCTGCTACAACGGCCCTATCCATGTGTTCGACAGTCGCAACGGTGACAAAGTCATCACTATCGAGAGCCTGCTGGTACCCGCAATGCAGGCCACTCCGCTTGCATGGTCAAACGACGGCGAGCAGATTTTTGCCACATCCAACGACAACAAGATCAGGTCTTTCAGTGTCTCTACCGGGTCCCAGCTTGCCGAGTCGCCGGTTCTCGAGAATGGGCTCGTCTACTCCATCGCTCTAGCCACCAATGGAAAATTCATTGCTACCTTCACAGGACATACCAAGATCCTGTTCCTGGACACATCGACGCTGACTCCGATTGACGCTGTCATTGAGGACACCCAATACAAACGGTCAATTGCCATTTCCTCGGACAGTAGCTATCTTGCGATTGGACAGCGCGACGGGAAAATCATCATTCGTGATCTCGGCAAGATTCTCCCGGACTCGTATGGTCCATTCCATGTAAGTATTTGTGCCTTCAAAGTCCTGGCATGTCATATAAGCCCCATATTGACAAACTGTGCTAGGCATCTACTCGCGAGGAAGGACAACAAGACGAACAACCTTTGACCTCGGGTGATCACGACAACAAACCATCCGACTCCGACTCTAATCCGGTAGGAGTTTCCCATTCCGTTACCAAAAGGGTTTGCGCTGACTCTACAGTGTACGCAAATCAGGAAGAATCTGGGAAATCCAGTCTGTTCAAGTCCGAGGGACACAGCGATGGTGATCTCCTCGATGTACGAGTTCGTTCGTCTCCTCCTTGAAGCAAGTTCTCATGATGGCACTGTAGGTTGAGGTGCCGTCGAACACGCCCGCTCCTCAGTTCGACTTTGACGAGGTTGGTGATTGCTGCATTTCTTTCTTCCTTCCGTGTTGACGCTGCTGGAGCCATCATCCCCGGTCTCCTCTACCGATCTCCAGTTGGACGAGGTGCCCCCTCCGGAGGCACGTCCGGGGAAAACTATTGATACTGCCGAGTCACCTCAGGGCCGTTCGACATTCAAACAGTGGCTACAGAGGAAGAGCCACAAGGATCCCACTTCGCATAAGTCTGACCGACGTTCCGGAAAGTCTCGCCAACCTGCAGATCGTCAATCTCCCTCCCGCTCACCAGTGAGAGTGGATACCCCAAACGAGGGACCTTCGAGGATGGCTGCAGGTCTGCGTCAACGAGTAAGTACTCCTTGATAGACGAACGGATGTGATATATCTAATATATCATCGTAGCGAGCGGTTGCAAAACCCGTCATAAAACAACAGGTTCATTGTTCCTCGGATTTGTATACAGAAACTTATCACACGTTACAGCAGAAATCGCGTCGGACTCGCAAGGCTGCTGTTCCCAAGCATGCGAACAAAGATGCTTCCCGTAGCGGACAGGGTGTTGCGGATGCAAGGGAAGCGGACCCAGTGTGTCTCTTTATAGTGGGCCTCGTCACGATCGCTCACATTCTATTAGGCACAACAGGCGAACGATCCATCTCATCCCTCGGCCACGAGGGTTCATCTAACGGTGCGCATTACTTTCCTGTCGCCTACATTGGTTATACTTAGAGTGGATCAGCATCAGCAAGGATCTGGCGATGCTTTCATTTCAATCAGGTTTCCCGCGTGGCTGCTGTGTATTCGCTCAGGTACACATGATGGGATGCATTGATTCCGTGACCATGTGGACATCAACTATACAATTCTCTGAGTTGGTGTCAGCTCGCAACATTCGTGTGAGTCCTGATAAGCCGGCCGCGATTGAGCTCGCTGAGATATTCACCCAAGGGTCACCGATGAAGTCCATGTTGGGATTGTCTGGTTGATCTAGGCCGTTGCAAACCTGAATGATGTCGACTTCGACGAGGGTGTATGTTACTACACTCTTGGTACACTCTTACTACACATTGGTGCGCATTTTTGGTACACTCTTGGTACACATTTACTATACACATTTTACTACACTTTACTACTGCAAATGAGTACCAAAAATGCACAAAAGTCTACCAAGAGTGTAGAAGTGTAGTACATGTAAATGAGTACCAAATGTGCAAAAATATGCACCAATGTGTAGTAAAAGTGTACCAAGAGTGTAGTAAACAGTGTGGTAAACATGGTAGTAAACAGTGTAGTAAAAGAGTGTAGTAGAGCTCTGTGTAGCTGTGGACTTGTTATATGATCTAATTCTGTACCTCTATATGGCTCTGTATGTGGCTGTGCAAGCTGTGGGCTCTGTGAGTCTGTATCTCTAGGCTCTGTATGTGCTGTGCAAGGTGTAGGGCTCTGTGAGCTCTGTGAGCTCTGTACCAAAAAGAGTGATTTGCAGATAGGCTCATGGTTACATGGGTGGGGTAGCAATGATGCAGCATTATTTATCAATGCATTCTCATTGGATGACGACGAGGTTGATGAAGTTGACAACTACTTATCATGATGGACTAATTAGTTTGCTCGTACTCTTTTGATAGTCGCCCTTTGTCTTGGTCAATGTTTCGACGTGCACATTTCTTGTTTTGACACGGACGATGGGTGGTGTGGTGTACGGAGTCCCCACCCGACGCTTTCCATACTTAGTAAACCGACGGCAGAAGTTCGTGCAAAGTTTGAACCACAACGTCAGGCTTCTCATACACAGCATGCTCTTGGCTGTGCGTGTTACCGAGTTGAAGCTGTGAACAAACACGAAGCCGTGACCTCAGATACATAAGTATTTTCTCGGGCTCGTCAGCCTATTCTACCCTCCACCCACCAGGGATTTTCTACCGCTTGGCAGATATGATCCTTATGACCCAAGACCAGAAACCCGATATCGAATCCACCCGCGAGAGCCTCGACGAGAGCGCAGCTGACCTACCCCCAGCATACGATGCCTTGTCAATCCATCAATCCACCAATCAACGCGAAATTCAACACGCTAGTTTTTCTGCCTTTCCTGGCCCAGTCAGTGACCCGCCTAGGTCCGATTCCGTAGGATTCAAGCCCCCTTTCTTGAATATCGATAAACCATTATCCCCACGTTCGTCCTCACTCGACGACTCCCCATCCTCCTCGAGAAAGGCCAGCCCTGCGCTTGCTCAAAGACCGCATACCCGCAAGAATACTTCTTGGCTCTCATTCCTGCCCTTCGTATCGTCCTCCTCTGCTAAGCGAGCTCGCCAGTCCGTTTTGTCGATCGTAAGCGACCTCGTCGTTCCACAGTCTCGTATAGGTAGCGAGGAACAGAAAAATGTGCACGAGATACTCGCTTCCATCGCGGAAACATGTACGAAACACAAGCTCTCCCTGTCTACCATACTCCAGGAAACATCCATCGCGGACCACACCCCGATGTATTGGGCTGTAGTCAACTATCGCCAGGAGTTGCTTGTGGCATTGTTGGTCCATTCTCGGCCGTTATCTATCCAGACTATTTCAGACATTCGGCGTGCGTGTTTCGTCAGCTCGAATCAGGCGTTGTTCCATGCACTTCGGGTGTGCCGCCCCCCATTCCATAGGACGGTTGGTATCCAGCTTCCGAGCCTGCGAACAGGTATGTTTCGTCTGCTTGTCGACCTTTCGAAAGAACTTGAATGACACATGCGATAGTTTCTGATAACCTGCTTCTGGGTGATCGGCCCTTGGATGAGATCTACATAACTCAGACGATCGAGCAAGCGTTTGTGGTTTCGTTCGATATCCCTCTTTGGCAGAGACGAATGAAAGCGATCGGGCAAGTTGGGATTGAATTTATCGCGTCCGGTAAGGAAATCGGCCAGTATTGGTGCGTCCTGTACTCAAACACTACGCCTGCGACAGGCAGGATGTGGGCTGTCACCTTTTTCTCCACCGACCCTTCATTACCGACCGCGACGTCTGGGAAATCGAGAAAAGCAACGAATACATGGCACGTCATGGTCAGCCTTCTTGAGTCGAGTCCACCCACCTACTTTGATTCGCAACTCGTCGTGGACGTCCCGCCTCCCTTGGTCCCCAAGTCAATCCAGTCCCCAAGGCTCCGGGAGGCACGATCCACGACGTTCCCGTGTTCGCGCGACAAGGAGTATCAGAGTCGATCTTTAATGTATGATTCCGATTCCGACGCGGAGGTATATTCACGATCACCTCGAGGCCACAACGGCCTCGCTCCCTCTGAGCAAGCCAGATATCCCTCGTCGTCCTCATCTACCCTTCCGCCACCGACTCACCCGCTGCGGGGTTTACCCTCGTCCTTGCGGCCGAATACCGCACCACCACCCCCGGTTTCCATTCGTCTGGGATGCGGTGGCCGCAAACTCTGCTGTCGAACTGGTTCGGAAGAATCTTCCAGTATGCACTTGAATACCGCAGACAGTCTTTTGAGGCCTTAAACTTTATGCAGAACCGACAACGAAGCCCGACACGTGGACGGATCACGGTGTAGGCTATACGAATGCAGCCGTGGCCCCGCTCGGAGAAGGCCTTGCGTCTCAATTGCTGTATGAGTGAGTTATCGTTCCGCTTTGTCCGTGAGTTGCTTCTCAAGGATGCGACCGACAGTCATTCACGCTACTTATTCCCTGATGGTACACTGAGAGGGCGGTTGGAGGCGAGATTGGTGAAGTCCGAGTCGTCCAAGGATTGTATCATCTGCTAGCTAGGGCTTTGCCAATCGCGTAGATTCCATATTTGTATCTATACATACAAGCAGTCGGAAGAACGGACTTTGTCATAATGCGGTGCACTAATCTCACCGAGGGGTCTATCACTGGCATGCAACAAAACAAGTGACCGTCCGCAGTGCGAAGCTGCGACATCAATGCATATCTTCGGTGAGCGCCAATCGCCTCTTGTTCGACAACCACCACATTGTCTCGAGCCGCAGTAATTTTTGAACTGAACAATGGTCATTCTGGACAAGTACCACGACGAAGACGAGCTAACGCAGCAAGCCACGAATGGTCACTCTGATGCACCCCCTTCGTACGAGACCATCTCATCAGCCCATAGTGGACAACCCACACGCCCAGTCGAGGAGAAGTTGCCACGACAGTCTACCTTTCCTACTCTGCGCAGTAGTAGGAGCTTGGGCCCAAGTGGTGCCCGAGTCGGTACTCCCCCTCGTCCACTGGCAGTCAGTGGACATTCACAGTCCGGTCCATCGTCATGGCTATCCAGACTATCCTTCACCTCCTCGCGCACCTCTAAACAAGTCCAACAAACCGTCATCGCTCTCATCCGTGACCTCGTCCTCAACGCGGAGTCACCCAATCTTCTCGACAGCTGTGCCGACGCATGTCGGAACTATGGTCTGGATTTTTCAGCGCTCTTGCGAGAGCCATCTATCGAGAATCATTCTGCGATCTACTGGGCGATCCTGAACCGTCGCGATGCGCTCCTACCGTCGTTGCTTGTACACGCAGCTCCGCTTTCAAAGCCAACGATATCGGATATACGCCTCGCTTGTCTGGCCACTTCGAACCAACATCTCTTTCAGTCGCTGAGATGCCAGCGCGAACCCTTTACGAAGCAAATGACGCCGCTGAGTACGAGTCCTGGTAGGTTGACGCCAAGGGACACTATACGATGGTTGTGTTGACGTTGCAAAGGCGCAGATGCCCTTGTACTTGGCTCCATGCCGGCAGACGAGGTATCGATACGTGAGATGGAAGGCCAAGGGGCATTCGTGGCGGAGATGCGGATCAACCTCTGGCAGAAACGCATGCGGGTTTCTGGTCGAGTCAGTGTCGAGTTTATCGCACGAGGTATATCATACTCCCTTTCGTCTCATCCCCAGGCCGCTCGCGACTCACTCGCTCTTTCCAGGCCGGATATGGTCACTCACGTTCTTCTCCCCGCCGTCTACCACTCACACAGCGGTGGGGATGTGGCAAGTCGCGCTTTGCTTGCTAGAGCATAGTCCGCCTACCTTCATCGACTCCAGACTGATCATCGACCTGCCGCCATCATCCTCGAATATGTCAGCGTCTCCTGCGAATACGTCTCAAGCGGGTGACTTGATATCGTTATCACCTTCGCTAGACGACGCGAGTGGTTCTGTTGCACGGTCTCCCCCTCCACCTTCACCCTCACTGTCGAACAAGTCCAAATCTAAATCCAAGGCACCACAATCCATCGAAGTGCGTGTCAAGAAAAACATCCGCCTTGCGTATCGTGCTTCAGACAATTTTCTCACCGCCCTCGATGTCGCGTTCTTAAGCCAGAAAGACTGGAGCCCCCCTCACGTTGAGAATTGGACGGACAATGGTGACCGTAGTTTCACCAACGCCATCGTCGTTCCACTCGATGACGGTGCCGGGGCAGAGTTACTATATGGGTAAGTTTGGAGGCTCTAATCTGTGCACGCTTGGCTTTATCGGCGTTGTTAGCAATACCCCGTACATCGCGATTGATGGCACGCTGCATGTCCGACTCGAGGCACGACTGGGGAAGCCAGATGCGACAGAATGCATCATATGTTGATGACAAGAAGAAAGTGTGGAGCATCGAATTGTTGGGTTTCATCTATTGCGCAAGACCAAAGTCCGTCTTTCGCCGAGTTGGCTTTGTCTGCCTGTGGAGTCCTCCGGGTCATGTCCGACGTCCGAATTCTGACTCGGATACTTTGGTCAATCGACAAGCTTGCGTTCCAACAGCGTATCATCTACATGGCTTGATTGTACTAGGGCTGGGACGAAACTGCAGCTGCTTCCCGTTTGCGAGCCTTCTTTGCCTTTCTCTTTTGGCTTCCATTGCGCCTCTTCCCAAAGTAGGGGTTGATGATCTCCCGTAACAATTCCTTGAGTAATCCACCTTGGTATGCGTTCTCTTTGGGGAAGAATCGATCCGTTTCCCTGGTATATATCGCAAGTTCATCGAGGGTGCGGAATTGCCGTACTGGGCATCCTGTTCTAACGGCTTCGATGAGATCAACGATGTTGACATGTGCGTCCCAAACAAGCTGTGCGTAGTCACTGGTTTTGAACAAAGGATGTAACAAGGAGGATTATGATCGTGCCACCTACTTTGCGACATTGGTCAACGCTGTCGGGGACCGGCTCGATGCCAATGGTCTTACAGAGGTTGTGCCATGCGACCAGGTCATTGCCGTCGACACCGTAGAGGAAGTTGAACTCCTGGACTAGCGCGTCGTTGAAGCATTGGCGAGCATACGTGCGTGCAGGAGAGTTCCCTACCCAGCCGGACGCTTTGCAGAGACGAGCAAAGTTTTTCCGGGCAGAGGTCGCTGGCTGGTACGAGAACCCGACGGCGGCAAACTCTGCAAAGAAGGTGTCGAGCGGTGTCGGCGTAGTGGGTGAGCGACTGTTTGTGTCGCTCATGACCCAGGAAGTATGGTTGAAGGTGTTTGTCTAAAGACAAGTTGGTTGGAGGGCAACTGGAATAAATTATTATGTCATGTACGGGTTTACGACGTTTGTGAAATTGTGACTTGGATGCTCGAGGAACGTTATTTAGAACTCGAAATTTGTCCTTTCTTGGTTGGATTTTGCATAGTTCTGGGGCCCAGCCCGTCTATGAGACAAATCAACCTTGTGATTGGCACAGGTTCTGTGAGTGGAACCTGGCTGAACTGCTTTGCACAGGTGAAGATTAGGCTTTCACTGGCGCCTAACCGCCGTGTCACGAATTGATATCTCAATGTTCTCCTTTTGCATGATAAACAATTACTTTGGTCAACTTGCCGAGGCGCGCGTTGTCGCCGGAGACCCCTGAAAGGCTGACATACCGTCTGATCAACTTGCCAAGGGCGCGTCCGATGTTCTGAACGCGTTTCTTGTCCATTCAGTGGCCAAGATGCTCTCAAAAATAGGATCGAATTTTGTTAACCCCCAAATCCATGCCATGCCTCTGAGGCTGTAGCCCTCTTGCGCAATTGGGTCCGACAGCGAAATCCCGTGAGCAATCCGGCGACTTACTTATTTTTCATGGGACATGCATATTTGGCGGGGTTATAACCGTGTCCCATGCAAAAAGCTCGTCTGTGTCGGGCATTAGGCAGTTGGGTAAACCTCCAGACGCATGGCTCTGTGCGTCGTTGAAAAAAAAAATGAGAGCACACGCTGAACGGATCGTGTGGATCAAGGTCGCTGAGCCTCAAAATTCATTCTGCTCGGTACCCTGCAGGGCTGTGGTGAAAGAGAACTTATAGTACAGGCTCAGCGACACCGACTCTCCCGTCCCACGCTTTTGTTAGAGACCCGATTGAACTGCCATCGTCCGTCCTTGGTAGCGCTATCGTCGTCTCGGATATCCACATCCTGTGATCATGGATGCAGTCGTACCGCAAGAAATCACCGCCGAGCTCACCCAGATACTCGCTAATCTGGTGCTCGGTGATAACAAGATCCGCTCAAAGTATGACTCCATCCACATTCACCAACCGCGTCTGGTCTGACAAGATCCCTTAGTGCAGAGAAGGCGGTCAACGATCGTCTCACTCAGACTCCTGACCTATACCTGCTCGCCTTGGCTCAGTTTGCCATTGCAGCAGACACAGAAGTGGCAAGTAGCCAATTGCGCGTTGATTCGATCGCTGCAAACCAGGGTGCTTACTGTCCTGCTTCAAGTGCAGATGAGATCCTTCTCATTGGTACTCCTTCGACGTCTTCTCTTTCGTTCTGCGCCACAGCAACAGCAAAAAGAGTCGAGATCGACCCTCTACGATCAGCTCTCCTCACATGCGCTGACCACCCTCGAGCGTCTCCTTCTTCATTCCCTCTCCCACGAACCTTCCGACTCCGTGCGACGCAAATCCGTCGACACCGTATGCGACCTTACCAACAACGCGATGACTCGCGGTCGGCCCTGGCATGCCTTACAAGCACAGGCGTTCAACATGACGCAGACCGCAGAGGCAGGTTCTCGTGAGTGCGCATTCCGAGTGTTTTCGGGCTGTCCAAACCTCGTCATCGATCTACAAACCGACGCCGTGCTCTCCGTCTTTCAGAAGGGGTTACAGGACGCGCAGAGCGTCGATGTACGTCCCATGACACACACGCTCTCTTACCACATTTGATCGCGCTGATCTTACGCAGGTCAGACTCGCCGCGCTTCGGGCGTGCGTGTCGTATCTCACGGCTTCGGACGCCCACCAGCTTGCACAGTCATTGTCGTTGCTCTATCCGATGCTCGACACCCTTCCCTCACTCCCGAACGTGAATCTCAAAACATTTTTGAGTTCGTTGACGCCACTCTGCACTTCGCACCCCACACTGTTCGCGCCCCATATACCCGCACTCTTGTCGTTTTTGCGCGCCTTGATTATGCCCACCGCCGACTCGGGACCCACACCGACCGTGGCAAAGCCGTTCCCTGCCACGAGCACCTCGTTCGCCTTCCCACCTGGCCAGATCGTTCAACAAAGCGACGAAGGAGATACCGAGGCTGCCGAAAACGAAGAAAAGCAACAAGTCCGGAGGGCGGCGTTGGAACTCATGGTCACACTGAGCGAAGCGAAACCCTCGATGGTAAAACGTGTGGAAGGTTGGACACCCGCCATCGTACGTGCCTGTTTGGAAGGTATGGGGGAGTTGCCCGAGGAAGGGTTGGAGGCGTGGTTGGAAGCCGATGTGTGTCTTTCATTCTCTTCCTTTTGGGGGGTTGGTTCGGATTGATTCATCCTCGGGGAAAGCCTTCCGAGGAGTCCCAGGAGGAGAATTACCCACAGGTCTATGAACAGTCCCTTGACCGCCTCGCATGTGCCCTCGGAGGAAAGGAGGTCCTCCCACCTGCTTTCCAGTATATCCCATCGATGCTCGCGAGTTATGATTGGCGATTGCGGCACGCAGGTCTGATGGCGATCGCCGCCATAGGAGAAGGCACCAGCAAGGTACCCTGTCACCCGTTTTCCCCTATTTTTTTTTTCTTTCATTTATTCTCCCTGATCGGATTTAGGTGATGCAACTCGAGCTCGGCAAAGTTGTAGAGTGAGTGATCTGTCTTTCGCTTCATGTTCGCATATCTGAAATGGAGGGACGATGTGTCGACAGTCTCGTGACTCCGATGTTCAAAGACGCTCATCCTCGTGTCCGTTATGCTGCATGCCAGTGCCTGTATGCATTCACTTCTCTCCGACGCGTATAAGCGCTCACCTAAAAACGAGAATTCAGGGGCCAGCTGTGTACGGACTTGGAAGTGAGTGTGGCTGCGACGTCAACATCGGGCGGATCTTGTTGACCGTTGGGTTGACACTAGGAAGTCATTCAAGATCGTTATCATCGACAGCTATTTGCTGCGCTGATACCGACGCTCGAAGCTCCTGAATCTCGGTAAGCGAGGTTTGACATTCTACTTGAAGTGACATGGGGGCCGAGTTGTTCGCGACAGCGTCCATGCACACGCGGCCGCCGCGCTCATCAACTTTTGCGAAGGCGTTGAACGGGACGCGCTCATCCCATACCTCGACCCTATCGTCGAAAGACTACTCAAGCTACTCAACCCGGGTGTCGAAGCAGGCAAACCAGTCAAAGGATATGTCCAAGAACAGGCCATCACGACGTTGGCCATGGTTGCCGATGCGAGCGAGGCCACGTTTGCAAAGGTAACGTCGATGCCAACGTTGCTCTCTCTGCCTCAGCTGAAGGAGACTGTCGGATTTGTAATTTTTTTTTGGTGACTCGTTAGCATTACGGGACGATCATGCCCCTCCTGCTCAACGTGCTCCGAAACGCGAATGATCCAAGCCATCAAAAGTTGCGTGTTAAAGCCATGGAATGTGCCGGCCTCATTGGTGCGTACCTGGTCGTCTGATGGCCTCCTCTTCCACCATCCTCTCTTTTCTCAATACTCTTTTTACACCACTTGTAGCAATCGCTGTCGGTTGCGACGTCTTCCGACCAGATGCACGTACACTCATCGACGCGCTGATGAATATCCAGAGTAGGACTTTTTTTCCCCCCCCCCAGATACTTTCGCTAACCCAACTCCATTGCGCTGGAACAGATTCGCCCGTCGATCCCTCGGACACGCTTTTGGCGACGTACTTGATTGCAACATGGGCCAAGATTTGTCAGGCACTCGGACCTGAATTCGAGCCTTTTTTGCCGGTAGTAATGCCGCCGTTGCTCAACGCGGCGAGTGCTAAAGCTGACGTGTCCATCTACGGTAAGGCCACACAACTTGTGCGCGTGCGTGCGACGCGAACGTGGGTGATACGCTTATGCACGCTCGTCACTCTTGTTTCCGTTGGTGTGAATAGACGAGGAAGAGGACCACTTTGAACGCGAGGGATGGGAAACCATCTCCATGGACGGTCAAATCATCGGCATCCGCACCTCGACCATCGACGAGAAATGTCAAGCGTTCGACACCCTCGTCATTTATTGCAGCATTCTCGGGGGGCGATTCGGGCCTTATCTCACGCAGAGCCTTGAGCTCACGTTGCCGGCCTTGCAGTTCTACTTTCACGAGGGCGTGAGGGAGGCAGCTTGTAGGTGCGCAGGCCCGCTCGTTGCTTTTGCTTAGGAGGGGAGAACGCCAAAAGCTGACGCCAAAAAATTTCTCACACAGGCTTATCCCCCTCCTGACGTCCTGCGGTAAATCAAGCGGTATCCTCACCTCACACATAGTCACCGCCTCCCTCTCCAAACTGGTCTACTGCGTTCAGATCGAGACAGACTCATCGTTCGTCGCCTCGTTGTACAAGGCCGTCGGGGACACGTTGCGCGTCGTTGGCGTGCACGCGCTCACGCCCGAGTTGACAAACGGGTTGATGGACGGGACGAAACTTCAGCTGCAAAACATGGCTGAGAAGCGGAAACGTCGGTCGGGCGGCGGCAGTATCGAGGGAGGAACTGCGGGAACTGGGGGAGTAGCCGGTCCAGGCGGTGGAGAAGGAGCAGGAGGCCCAGGCGGAGGGGGTGGTGGAGGTGGCGGTGGTGGTGGCGGTACCGACGAACGCCTCCAACGACACCTCCCGCAAGACGAAGACGACCTGGACGAAATCGCGCTGATGGAAGAAATGGAAGAGTTTGCGTTGGAAGATATGGAACAGACGCTACGGTTGTTGGACGGGCAACATCCGTTGCTCATCGCCATCGCAAGCGTGCGCGAGCTGGGGTGTCGTCGGTATCCGTGGGTGGGCGAGGAAGAGGGGCTGGGAGGAGGGTCTGGGGACGTCGAGGGGTGACTGACTCTTCAGATGGGCCCCTATCCCCTTTGTTGCTCGACAATGTTGGCCTGGGGCGCGGCAGTGATAGATGATGCGGGCACAAATTAATTGCTCCTATTGTTAGACGACGACGACCGACGGATCAAGTCGCGGCTGATATTATAGAAGATGGCGTTACGCCGTCTCTCAAGTGTTGTATTTTTCCTGTCCTGCACAGAACAGACATGTAGTCCCCCCCCCTCGCGCAACCCAGAAAAAGAAGAGGAAAAAAATGTACATCGGGTCTACTGTACACACTCTTTTTTTGGATTCTTTCGCCAAAAAAAAAAACTTGTTATGTGTGGAAATAATTCGCGTATGTGGAGAACGACGACGTGACGCAGCCTTAGTGCCATCCCGAGCACGACCAGGTGGAGAGGGCTGAAGAGAAAAGGTGAGATAGAGGGGGAGAAGAGGATGAAAGACCGACAACGTTCATGCAAAACATGCGAGGAAAAAGGGATGCGTCACGGATGTCGTTTGAACTCGCCCAAAAGAAGAGAGAGAGAAAGGAACAAGTCCGGGAAACGAGTGTGTGCAGTCGGTCGATAACGTGAGCTTGCGGTTGTGCAGCCGCGGTGTGCAGGGAGAGCAGTAGGTTGATGATATGTTATGTATGGAGACATGCTAGGGAATTGACAAGAATATCCACAGAGATAATGCAAGCTGTCGACGAGGAAATAGTGATGTCAACGAGATGGGTGATAACCACGAAACAAATGGAGGCCTTACCAATAGATAGCGAACACGACTTGTAACACAACGGGAACGGAGAAGAGTGAAAGAGGAAAATGAAATGAAACAAGGAAAGATAAGGAAATGAAACGAGGAAAAAAATTAAAAACTACAGAATGCCCGAGTCTTTTAATGCATTCTGTAGAATCGTTTCCTTCACTGCCGCAAATACTAAACGAATATTTGTCGTATCCGTTGCTTGTGTTAGACTGATCACTGGCATGAGCTAGGGACGAGGCTAAAAAGATTTGAAACTAACTGGGGATAAACAGAGAGGCGCGCCCGATTTGTTTGCATGAATCTCCAAAGAATATATTTAGCCGCCTTGTTGATATCAGCGCCGCCAGAGTATTCTGGGAAATATCTCTCCAGCGGAACCTGGCGGGGTATGAGGAAACAAAGGAGGACACGTTCTATTGGGAGACGCACCTTTGGTAGCTTGGTCTTGAAAACATCAATCTTGTTAAGGAAGAGAATTATGGATGTTCTCAAAAACCATCGGGAGTTGATGACTGATTCGAAGAGTATGAGGGATTCAGCCATCCGGTTCTACAAAGCGTGGTTTAGAGCTCGACTATGGATGATACCTGGGGGACTTGCCTGATTCCTCTCTTCCAGCAATACCTGATCATACTCGCTTAGGGCTGTGCAGAAAATGATGCTCGTAACGCTTTCGAAACAGTGGATCCATTTCTTTCGTTCTGAGCGTTGTCCACCGACATCGAACATATGTATCCTATAATAACGTTGAGGGGATATGGGACGGGCCAAATGTTACGACATACTGGAGTTGGCCCATTGTGAATCTGGTTTCGGTGATGCCCGTTGTCTTTAGACGGGCTCGTAGAACGTCGTTCTCGGTTGGCAGGTAATTAGGAGAACCTATGCGTATGGCGTCGGCGAAAAAACTGAGGCGAAACAGTGAGAACGAATAAGGATGTGGTGGGATGACCGTACTGACTGAGCAGCGTTGTCCATCAAGTAAAATTCGGTACCGTGATCCATGACCGTTGGGATTATCGGGTCTTTCCACAGTTGGTAGATGGCTTCGGCGATTTCGGCAGAAAAGATGAAAGAGGGTGATGGATCAATTCGGTAGTCAAAGATACGGTCTGCGTTGACCTGAGGTGGCGGATATGAGGGCCAGGTTATCTATCGAGATTGGGGAGTGGATGAGCTGAAACGTACGCGGTTATTTGGATCGACGCAGTCGAGACCGATCTTGCGCATAGCGAGAATGATGGCTTGTGCGCTATCAAGGGTGTTTCGGTAGATGGTAGGTCGGTAAGTCATGAGTTCTTTCTCGGTGAACCCGTTCTGGTGGATAATCTTCATCTGTTTGACGATGGTCGATTTCCCTGACTCGCCCGAGCCTAGGACAAGGTCAAGTCAGCACGGGATGCGAAGAAGAAAGGGAGGGAGGAAGGAGTGGGAAAAAGGCGCTGAAAGGCGGGGCGGGATTGGGCTGACCTAGGAGTAATATTTTGCACTCCTTTCTAAGCTTCCTGGAGTCCTCTTCGAGCTGACGGTCGATGGCATCTGATCTTGCCTTTTCGGCCCTGTCCTGGGCGGAGATACAGTTGCCCATGATGAAAGGAAGTGGGCGCGGGACAGGTGTAGAACCGAAGGAACGGTGAGGGTCGTGGACGAGATATGGTGCGCGACGAAGAGCGCGTGGAGGGGAGGGGAGGGGAGGGGAGGAAGAGGAGGAAGAGCTGGAAGTGAGGGAACGGCGGAGAGGCGTCCTGACGATGAGCAGCGGCCTTTGTTCTCACCTCGAGTAGGCTGAACCTGTCACAGTGACTCACACGTCACACGTCCTACCTAGTAGGCTAGTACTGGGCCAACTATTCAAGTTCGCCACCATCTACTTGCTTCGCCCGAACCTTTAAATATCAGATTTCTGCTTGTGAAAGTTTGATACGCTTTTCAAAGAGTTGGTCTGTCTTTTGCTGCTGGATTGCAGACCCGGTCCATCCGAACGTCCATATAGCCATCTTTGGTCGACGCCACAGATGGACGGACATGCCTCATATTTTTATCTCTCGGCTCATCCGCCCTCTTTGAAAATGTACGCCACCTCGTGCCGGGTACCCTATCTACAGTATCTTCCCTCTCCAAGCGTCGGTATTTCGTGTCCGAGTCTGCGTCCGTTCAGCGCTGGCCTTGCCGTACCCCAATCCCGACATATACGGACGATCTACATGGCAGTGGCCATCTTACTCCGAAAAGGGCCACCACCTCGTTCCTTGCAGTCACGTTCGCCACGTTCTTGGTTGGTTCGGACCCCATTCGACATCGGTCGCAAAGAGAACTGTGTCGCGATGAACAGAGACACGGATGTGTGTGTGTGTGTGTGTGTGTGTGTGTGTGTGTGTACCTGAACCCAAATACGTGCTTTTTTATCCCCCAATCGTCTCCAGGTGTTTTATACCATCCTGTGCTTCGTCTAGCGCTCGACAGCACCATTGCCCTGTTGTGGAGATTCACACACATCCTGTGTTTCCTTGGCCAAGAGCGTGTTATTTGGGGGTGCTCCAAGTAATACCATACCCCAGAATACCAAAAGACACAGCACATGGTTTGCCCAGCCAACCGTACTCACGCGATCAAACGCTGAACATACCTGGGCTTCGACTGCACGTGTAGCAAGTATGCGGTCGTATAGTCACGCGTGAGATACTATCTTATCGACAGCGACAGCGGGTATAATTTTGGTGGTCACACCACACGGTTGCACCCAGGCACGCCGACGTCCTGTATATGCGACCCACAAGCCCGACTCGCCGATTTCGGAACACGCCTTGCACAGACCAGTGCGCTCAGCACCATATGCAAGGAGTCGCAATTTATCGGATCTAGCGTGCGAACGTCATTCCCCACAAAGCTGTGCAATATTGTATTTATTTCATCCCAAGATATGACCATCGTCCGCCGGACAACACGCCCGGGACGAGCACTCGGACACTCGGAGTTACATGAGTGTTAAGTAAAAGGTTTCTTATATGGTGCTATTGATTTTCCTATAATAAAATGAAACATGTTTCAACAGGGCTCACGTTTGAGAGATAGTGTTCCTGACGTCAACGCCACCCCTCATCTCCTCGCGAAAACCCTCGTCCCCTATCGAAACGAGATACCACATAAGTACTTGCGAGTTCATTTGCCAAGCTCGGTTATAGGGAAATTGCATGGTAGGTAAGTTACAAAACGAAGGGCCGCGGCAACCAATGCCCCTGCCGAGGATCCCGGATGACACTCGGAAAAGCACTATAGCAGCGCTCGTGCTCGTAGCGGGATGCAGACGCAGAATATGCTCTGCTCGAGTACGGGTACGGCTTTGGTTATCCTTCAAACAGGTATCTTCGCTCTTCTCGAAAGACTCAACCTCCGTCGTGACCGTAATGACAGTGACAGACACACTTGTGTTGACGATCACCTGAACCAAAAATCCAAAGAAGATTTCACCCCAGCGATCACTTCCGCAATGAAACATGCACGAAACGAAATCGATCGAGACTGCAAAAATCACGGACTCACATATTGCAAGTGTATTACCGTGGATGCATCGATATCGTATCGATGAGGCCCATCATGCGTTGAAGTTACAAGGCGAGCGAGCAACGTGATCTTCGCGTGCCACCATACCTCTGGTATCTTGTCAGGTCCTTCTTCACTCGGGACCGAAGTTTGAGCGCTTCCAAACCCATCAATGGGAAACCACAGAAAATTATGTATTGCGTTAATGTAAAATGAATATTATCAATGCCACCCCTCCATAAATGGGGTCGATGTCCAGCCGTACCCTTGGAGGGCACGGTGATGGCGGGGTACGAGTGCGGTGTGAACTGGCCCTCCCCGCGGTGTTACGCGATTGCTGCGGAGGCACTACACTCTTGGGTCTGGAGTTGTAACGCGGTCGCTTGGTCGGCAGCGCTACAGTTTGCCTAGAGACATGCTTGAGCGGGCCTGTTGGAATGCGGACGCAAGGCAGGTCAGTGCTGACAAAGGGTCAATGACGTGCGATGTGGGAGAACTCAGAGACACACTAGTCCCCGCCAACCATTGTTTATGGCGGCTGGGTGCACGCAATTGATGATGCAGGAGGTGAGCTGGGCGGAGGGTACTGAGCCTGCGCAACGAGAGCGCACGAGACAACGATGAGAAGGGCTTTGGCGTTGGCGAACATCGTGACATACCCACCTAACGAAACCCACATGATCGGTAGGACGTCGGTATTTGTGGAAGAGCAATGTGCGGGGAACAGCAAACGCGCGCGTCGCGGAATTGAGGCGGAGAGGCATCGAACGCAGGCCCGCGCGTCGCGCGATTGAGGCGGAGAGGCATCAAACGCAAGCACGCGAACGGACGATACGACTCATACGAGAGTCGAGACTGAAGGAAACTCTCGGTTTCGTTGACACAAGGAACTTGCTCCTGGGACACTCGGCCGAAATGCGGTTCCATCATAATTCGAATCGCCATCGTCCGAAACAGAGAGTCTTGTGGGGACGATTCACGAACGGAACTGGGGTTCCCGCTCGGAGGCCGAAGCACATCTACCGAGCTTCAATATTCAATTTTGAAACCGAGTTCGTCCATTCATGTCCGTCCATTCGATCAATCGTCGCACCAGTGTGGTGTGGTGGGAAATATTTTTCAGGGTATCCATGGGCCATTGGCCAACCACAACCTCACGGCCACATTCGCTACACAGCGATGAATCGGACTCGGGGACGGGACGGAGGAATGCAGGGTGTCTCGGAAGAGGTTGGGACGGGATGAGGCGTGGTGCGTGAGAAATCTTTTTACCTTCTACTAGGTCTCCTGGAGCTGACGGTCGATGGCGTCTAATCCCGCGTAAAAAAAATTCGGCCCTGTCCTAGTACGCAGGGATACAGTTGGCCATGATTTGAGAGCGGGAGTCGAGGGAAAGGAGGGGTGTCGTGACGGCTCGGAACAGCGGGTCAGTGAAGAGGGTTTAACCAGTAGGTCTCACATGGGGTTTTGAATCGCGTGATAGCGCCGACTCGACTCAATTGACTGGACTGTGATCAAGATACGAAACTATGAGAACGGCTGTCAATGGTAATTCGTCTTGTATCGCTCACCGTAGCCTTCTGTGGGAGCACGCCCGCTCCTAGTTCACCCGCCCAACCGTATCTGCTCATTAGCTATGCTCATCGAGGTCGACTTCGATGAGACACATGGTGTTTTTACTTCATACGCTTCACTCGACTGACCTGCCATCCGACGTAGTACGTCCAGGTCCATATAGCCATTTTTGGTTGACGGGCCACAAATGTTCCTGCCTAGAAAAGTTACACCAACTCCGAGTTCCTTCTGTCATGTGGCCGCGGCGTGCCGATATTTCGTATTCAAGTCTGCCACATCCAATGTCACTGATCCATACCCTCCTCGCTGGTCTCGTTCTTGGGCGGTTAAAGGCCGCATCGGTCGCAAAGAGAACACAGTATGGGTTATGATCAAAAAGGGACGTAGTATGTGACCTTCAATATCTTCCGGCATCTTTTTTTCCTGCCGATCTAATGTGCAGTAACTCAATTGACCATCTTTCGGCTTCGACAGGAATGATGGCGAACCCGACGCATGCCCTGCGGTGGCGTCAATGCATCGAATACTAGTAACACTGCAAAGGACCTTTTTTGTGTTCGCTCTCAAAAGGCATTGTACGTATGTTTCTGAGCGCACGGTCGCATTCCAGGCACGTCGGAGTCTTCAAGTTGTATGCGACCCACTCCGATCCAGCCCTGGCACATTTTTTACTCGAGTGCATTGTCAGGCCGCCGCCGCGGCATCAGTCCTCGGAGTCGCCCAATTTCAAGATCTCGGCACCCGCCTTGATCGGCAAATATGCGCTGATCCACACTCAGTTCACGACCAACATATGTACATATGTACTTATGCAAGGGTCCCGTACATTGTAGTACAATCGGTTGCAGCGTGTGAATATTTGTCTGTTTTTTCCATCCCCCGCACAGCTGTGCAGCCGACAATGGACTTATTTGATTTGAAGACGTCATCGGACATGAATCTGTCCATCCACCCGACGTTGGTCAACACACCCGGCGCTTGCAGTGATTTGAACATCAATCAAGGTTTGTTATACGGAGTTATTGATTTTTTATAAATCAAATGCAACACATTCAATTCAACAGGGTCCACGACCGTGGCGTTGAAGCCACCCACCCTCACTACAACCCTACATACATTGAATATTGTCGTCAACGTAACAGGACAATAATGATTCATTGCCAAGCTCAGGTGTTGGAAATGGCATGGCGGGTTGATTACAAGACGAAGGTCGCGCCGACCAATACCCCCGCAGAGGCGACGAGAGTGCCAACGAGGCTCCCAAAGGAGAAAGGTGCGGAGAGTGCCATGGCAGCGCTCTTGCTCGTCGAAGACGCGGACGCAGATGATGTTCCGCTCGACCCCGCGGTGGAAGCACCGGTGGAAGCAGCAGTGGAAGCACTGGTCGAGGCAGCGGTGGGGGCAGTGGTGGGGGCAGCGGTGGAAGCAGCGGTCGAGGGAGCGACGCTGCCAGCGCTCACTACAACGATGTTCAATCTGTCAAGAGAATGTGGAAAGCGATGGCATGACTTACGGAGAGCACACTCTTGGGTCTCGAGTTGTGCCGCGGCCGCTTGCTCTGCGGCGGTACAGTTTGCCAGGAGACACGCTTGAGCGGCCGATTGGAACGCGGTCGAGGTGCAGACGCAGGTCAGGTCAGTGCTAACAAAGGGTCAGCGAAGCGCGATGCGGGAGAACTCGGGGACATACTAGCTCGCGCAACCGCCGGTAGCGGCGGCTGTGGTCACGCAATTGAGGATGCAGACGGTGAGACCGGCGGGGAGGGAAGACTGCGACGCGGGGGCGGTCGCGGTGGTGGTGGACCCTGAGGACTGAGCCTGCGCAACGAGCGCGCAAGAGAGAATGAGGAAAAGGGCTTTGGCGTTAGGGAACATGGTATGTATGAGCGGAAAAAAAAAAGTCGTCGAAACGCATATGATCGACCAGACGCGGTATTTGAGGAAGGGTGGGGCGTGTGAATAATCACGTGACGTTATGGGGTTAACGAATTTGAATTACACTTTGCACCGAATCGGGGTTAGGATATCCAAATGCGGATGAAAAGGGTCGAGACCAGGAACGGACTGGCCTGGGCATGGCCGGCCCCCAACCGCGACGTTCATGTGCTACGGTGTTGTGATCGACGCTGCTTGTGCGAGTCGATCTACTCCCAGTTGGTATTCAAACGTGAGTCTTTCTTTAGCCTCGACCGGTCTGAATTTATCAGCATAAAAACCACTCGGACCACCACTACTCTGATTCAAAAATGCCATCGTCTCCTTTCCCCCCTCGCCCTGTTCCTCCTTCCCGCCAGGACGATCCTTATGGCGGCAGTCGCAGTCACTCGCGGCCTCCGCCCAACACCCCCGGTCATCCGTACCTCCCACAGAGTGACGCAGTGCGCACGCCGAGAGGCATTCTCCGTCCTACACCTCCTTCGCACATGTCTACACCACACGACCCAACGGCGAACCCCCACATATCACGTCCCCAACCCCATCCTCCCATTCTCCGCAGTACTACCCCATCCCCATACCACCACAATCACACATCCTCCTCGCCCGAACTACGCCCGCGTCTGGACAATGCATGGGCGCCGCATGTCCGCCCCTACCCACAGCAATACCCTCCTGATTCGCCACAGACTGGGAATCCGTTCAGTCCCATTCATCCTTCCTCTTACATCATCCCGCGTCCTCGCGGTGAACAGGATGATGCAACGCAGAGACGGAGCGGGTTCGCCCCCCGTATCAACCCCCACGTCTTGCCTGGCGTTCGGGGCCGTTCGTCATCCGACGTCCGCATCCCTCACACCCCGCCCCCTGATCTCGAGCCGGACAGATTGGCCAGAGCGTGTGGACAACCGCCCCCCACCAGCGCTTATCGGCATCACGATCTAGGTCGGCAAGACGTCCCGATTGATACCCCCTCTTCTTATCTCAAGGACTCAGGCACAGCGCGAAATGCAGACGCCTCTCCATCTCATCCACCCGTGCCGAAGATCAGAGTCAGTCAAATGTACCGACGGCTGGACGCACTCGCGCGTCGTTCTTGTCGTCGCGCCATGGATTATGTCAGTCTTGAAGACATAGCTGTGATACATAAGCGGGACAGTCAGCTCCGAGAGCAGCTGCGCCGGAATCGAAGCGAGCGGTTGCAAGAACAGGATCCTAGCTTTCGTAGGTGGATTCGTTGACGCCGGGTCATCGTACTGGTACTGACATTCATCCTCCAGACGCGATCGGCGCACCGCTCGAGGACGTGCAGCTGTACGCTTCGACCCCTATCGTCATCGGCGATTATCAACACTTCCTTCCCATCGTCGTCGTTGCATGCATCGAGGAGTTGACCAAGACTGGCTAGTGACACGTTCAAGTTTGTTCTCTTTCATTTAGTCTCATCCGAATGTCTAGGTATCTATCAAAGTGGCCTGTTTCGTGCATTGCCGAGTCGCGATCGCCATCTGCAACTCATCGACTTATTTGACAAGAGCTCCGATTTCGGTGCCCAATTCAACATGCGTGGCCAAGCCATGCCGGACATTTGTGCGCTCCTATCAACATTTATCTCGAGTCTTCCCAGCCCGCTCCTCGATACACACATTTATTCAGCACTCTGGCAGTGGTCTGTCAAGCCCAGTGTGAAACGCGAAGATGCCCGTCGTGACCAACATGATGAAGAGGAAGAAGACCGACGCGCGAGAGGCGAACCGCCACGTCTGGAGGCGTGGATGACACGCACCGATATCTACCTCGACGACACCGACAGTGCGCTCGAAACCGACCAACTCTCCACCGCCCAAATCCTCCTCCGCTTCCTTCCCACGGCGAACCTCTCCCTTCTCGTGTACCTCTGTGCGTTTTTCACCCAACTCCCACTGTGCCCCGAGAACGGGTTGCAGCTCGAGGATGTGGCGCGGATATTTGGGCATCGATTGTTAGGGGGGTCAGTCAAGGTGGTGTCGCAGAGGATAATGATGTGGTTGTTGACACGGTGGCATCGGATTTCGGAGACCTTGTTTGGGGAGATGTGCGGGATGACACCGCCGCCGTCGCCACCATCTGCGCCGCACCCCGGAGAGTCTGCCGTTGCAGGTGAGGGGAACCGCGAGCGGATTGAGAAGCGCAAAGGGAAGCGAGAGAGTGGGTTGCGCGATGTGCTGCATCATGCTACGTCCTCGTCCTCTTCATATTCGTCACCCTCGACCGAAGACCGTGGTGTGTCGTCTCGAAAGTCGTCATCGGACGGGGAAGAAGAGGGGGAGAGCTCGGAAGGAAGTCGACGACGAAAGAAGCGCGAACTCGATGTACAAGAGCCACCTACTAATGCACAAGCGAGTCGTCGTCCCTCGACACGCAAAGAGTGTAAGCTGTCTTTCACTCTGTCTCGTTTCGTTCGTACCGGTTAACAGAGAAAAAACGTCGCATGCACACATTTGCATTGCCAATAGCGCGTCATGGACATGTGCATCGGCGTCGTGGTTCTGGGTCGCATCGTCATCATCATCACGGGCATTCGTCGGAGCACAAGTCACCCGCATCGCCGGATCCGTTTGCAACGGGTAAGAGAATCGCACCCTTTTCCTTCTTTATCCTGGCTTGCTAATGTGCGGCCTCCCCACCTCCGCTCTTGCCACCCCCGAAGCATTCGCCAAAGCGCAACAAGATCTGGTGGATGCCCCTCTCCTGACGACCCCACCCAGTGCAATCGCAAGCGGTGAAAGAGACAGTGAAAAAAGAGAATCAACGTCCCGGTTCGAACCCTTTAATGCTCAACGCCTCGACACGCCTGTCCGCATCGCCCGGTTTGAAAACGACTCGAAACGCACCGACGTCGACGTGCGTGTCGTGGATGCGCTCCTTCAGGAAACGGTGGCGGCGGCCGACGTAGCGAGGGCGTTGGCGGAGAGGGTAGAGGTCTTGGAGAGGGCATTACAGGTACGGGGTGGCGAGGAGGGTCAATTTGAGTGTCCAGTTGTGCCTCATTGGGGTGGCGAGGCCAAGGGCGGCGGTGAAGGCGAGGATGGCAAAGAGAACGGCGACAAGGTCGTGGAGGACGAGTTGAGGTTGCAATTGCGGCTTGTAGAGGCGGAGAGGGACCAGGCAAAACGGATCGTGCATGACATGAGGGCGTATCTCTTGGATGAGGGGGGGTCGACGATACGATGATCTCACGGTATGGACAGAGCCTACTATATGTGATAGACGTCCATCGACTTTTTTTAAAATGATCTTTTCATTGTACTCTTAATATGTGGTACTGTAGTATCAGGAACTTATCATGATTTGCATGTTCATGCATGTGGCGACCTGATCGATCGTGGCATGTCGATCGAGTCGAGACAATGATCTTTTTGATGCGGATGAGTCTCGCTTTCTTCCATCACGTCCACCTCTCTAGCACGATAATCACTTGTGTGACGTGACAAAAGTGATCCACGCCACACAGTAATGTATGCCTGGTCAAGGTCTGGTATGAGATTATAAGATCCGAACTACGAACGTGATGATCGTGACTGGAATATAGCGACGACGGTGACTGCGATGGGCATGAGATCGCAGGACTCTTTCTAGGTCACAATTTCGACGGCGCAGTGGGTTTACGGGCTCGATAGGACGTCTGCGGTCCTTTTTATGTGATCTGGGTGACCTAGGTATGTTCGTCCGTCTTGCCCTTTTGCCCCTTTCGCTGACTCGGCTCGTCTTCAGCTAGCAGAGTTGTATCGAGTCGCTACGCGCGCTCCTCGTTGCGCCCATCGTATTTGATGCCATCTTCACCGTTCTGGCGCTCCGTTTCGTCTGACTTCCCTCCATGGCCTCCTGGGCCTCTTCGTATTGTCGACGGACTGGGATCCTTTCGCTTTCGGGACGTTCTTGGACACTGTGGGAGGGGGGGGCTCATATAACCGTTTCGTTGTCTGGCTCGGTTTGCCTCGTCCTTTTGCTTGAAGCATTCTGGGACGTGTTGTGGGCTTCTGGCGTCCTCATCGCCTTCAGATGCCTCCTGGAGTTGCACGAACATTATCCCTTTCTTAGCACTAGCCGTTGTATATGCTCGGCTGATCAGTGGGTCTCGCCGACAACCAAGCAATATGATTTCGAGGTACGACGCAGAGCCACGCCTCAATGCATTCTGGGGCCACTGTCAAAGACTCGGGCCTGATCATCCAATCGAGGCACAGAACGTTCATCGACAAACCGACAGGACCCCACAAAAGCTGCGCAGCATCAAGTTCAGGAACCGTGTCGGACGACGCAAAGGATCGGTGCATAGAAGCACCCAACGGGCCTACAGGGCGGGAAACAGTTGATTGACGGCAGATCGCGACGCACCGGCGGGGAAAATCAGTATTCGGACAGTAATGGGTGATCCGGGTCGTCAAAAGCAAACCGAGTCGGAGGGCGACATCGTAACGTGTCGTGTACGGACGGCACACAGTGCCGGGACTCGGGATGTCGGCAACAAATACCGACGCACACAAAGAACGAAAAGCATCGCCAAATATAAACTATTATAATGGCAATCTGCAAACGCGGGGAATGAAAAACCCACTACTATCGTAGCGGGAATTTTGATTTTCAATCATCAATCATCACTTGGGAAGTGCCGACTTCGTCAGCAGAAACCTTGCTTGATTGGTGACGAGTGTGAACATTATTAATATCATAGACAATTGTATCATTATGAGGCCTTGTAGGTAATACCTAGGGTGGATTAACCCCCAACCTAGGGTTTATATATTTTCTTATACCATATATTTACTATTATCAGTCAGATAGCTACCATTTATGTAGCCCTATCCATATGCGGAAGCGGCGAAGGCTCGTTCACCGCGTCTTCGCACGCCACAACTCTGCCACTAGCCTGCCTCACCTACGCTCCCTCTCTCCTCGAGCGACCTCGGCGACTGGAGACCCCTTTGTATGCTCCGAAAACGACCTAGTCGTGTGTCTGACATCCCTCCCTATGGTCTGCAATTGTTTTTTCGCTATCTGCACCCTTGCTCATCTTTCAAAACCCAAGCCCCGTCTCGTTCAACGCAGATCAGACGTCCAGACTGCCCAGACCAAGGAGAAACAAATACCT
>JBBPMQ010000151.1:0-41428 GCA_038090375.1 Boletus rubroflammeus | reverse complement strand
AGTGATACGAGATAAGAGTCTAGACGTTTCTAGACCTTCGGTAATTAAATACATGAGGCGAGTCACGTGACTGGTCTAGGCCCTAGGTCACGTGATGAGTCCGAACAAAAGATAAGGTCATGTGATTAGAAAGGTGCACGTGTTGTCACATGACCGTGGAAAATATCACGTGACTAGAAAAAGAAAGAATAGAAAATTAGAGTTCGTAACATAAAGGAGATCAAGATGAGGTACAAATGGGATGAAGTATGAGGTTTATATAGGGGGAACCTGGGGTGACAACTAAGTGAATAGAACTTCATAGAAGTTCACGGAATGTTAAGTAATACAACTCATAGAAGCGGAAAGAATGTTGAAGAACATTCGTATAGGGCATGAGTAAGAGGTAGTCCAACGGGGTTCCGACAACTGGCTACTGGATACGAAAGATAGGGGCAAAGTGGTGAACATAGACCGAGTCAAAGTGAACAAGCGAAGAAACAAAAGAAAAAGTATAGGGTTGGAATAAAACGTAACATTACCCCCATTACCGTTCAACCACCGGGTTGAACACTCCTAAAGGTCAATGAATCCTCCCGCAGGAGATCCGGTCATGTTGGCGATGGCTTCGTCATCGAAGTCATCGTAAAAGTTATCAATGGGGGAGCAGGGGTGGTAGGGAGACGAGGAGCGGCAAGGAGGAGGACGGGAACACAAGTGAGGATAGGGACCATTCTTGCAGATCTAGAAGAATGATGAGAGGAGCAGGAACTGGATGAAGTGGCTGGGGACTGGGGAGGGGTGAGGCGGCGTAAGGGGCAACGGCCTTGGGATGTCCGGGACCCCAGCACCTGCATATCGAACACTCATAGAATTGGCAGTTTATTCTAAGGTGTCCGAGGCGGTGGCAAACAAAGCAACTTTCATGATAGCGGGGGTGCCCAGGTGTGTTGCCATTAGACCCAGTCCACATAGCTTCTATCCGGTCCATGACTCGGATCTCTTCTGGGTTGAGGGGTGAGGATGAGTATGAAATTTTTACTTCACATTTTTCTTATCTTAAAATGTCAGAAATATGCAGTAAAATATGTACTTTTAGCAACATATTGGACATATTTGAAATTTGTAGACAAGAAAAACATGGAAGCAAAAATTTCATATTATTATTTGCCATTTTCAATACACTGTAAACATTGTGAAAATGTCATAATCCCCGGTGTGTATACAGTACACAATCGTCACGTCTGAGTCGTACATTCCTACAAGTACATGGCTAGTGTCTAACCGAATTAATTTGCATACGAAACTTGGAATGCCCAAGCGTAATCGACTTGATCTACCTGACTCTGTGGAACATCGATCCTCAACACCCCATTCTCGTTAATGCTCCACCCGAGCCCCTGTTCATCTGTCGTCGTCCCATTGGTCGGCCCGAGCAGCGTGATGGGTCTCCTTCTGAATAGGAAGCGCGACCCCACCCGCATCAACGACAATCGAGAGAACGTTTCAAGCGTCGTCGGGAATCGGTACAACCCCGTCGGGCCCTGTGACGCTTGGTACTAATAATCCTGTAACGGTCTTCAAGGATCATGTTTCATCACAGACGCGCACGATGCGTACGGTGGCGTATACACATTCACCAGCGTACTCGAGCCATCGGCCAGCTGCGAGGAGGTTATTTGCCATTGCTGGGATGATGTCGCCTTCTTCAGTCGGTCTGATATTCAGCAAGCTGAAGGAGTAAACGATCGACGAGCTAGAAACGGGTACGAGAGCTGGTTACTAGTTTCCGTTCTTGTTCACGTCATTGACCAGGGTTTGGATGATGATAGTGGTGGTATTATTAAAACCAATGAGTATATTCGGGCGTGTCATTCAGGAACCAGGTTACTATGAATGATCGTTCGTCCCGCGAGTCACTTTCGAATCCCTGTACTCTGACCATTGGTATTGTAGGTTGCGGTGCACTGTGCTGCGAATTCCAGCGTGTTGTTTGGACCGCCGATGTCACACCACTTCAACGAGCGTCAGCACGGAATACACCAATACTCGTATCAACATATCATGATCTCAATGCCGTAATCAAGAGCGAGAGACAGCATGTGTGGGTATTGCAGGTCTTCGATATAGTCGGAAATATTGAACATGGAGTGACAATCATTATGATTCCAAGACCAAGCATCCCAAGCCACCGTGATCAGTTTCTAAAGAGTTCCTCTACAGCTCTCCATGCTACTTCGGATTCTCCCTGGAAAAGTCTCTGGTGTATTGAGGGCTGCCATCTAGATTTATTTAGAGAGTCCATCTCTGTACAAAACCTGGATCTGCGCTCGGTGATCTTGGATTCGGATATGTTGCCGGAAGTCGTGTCATAGCTTACGACGATGTGTACTCGCTGCGGGTGATGCAAGCCGTCACCGATCCGAGGGATAGCGGCGAATTCCTGGAGGTGGCTTCGCATAGGTTCAAGCGCAGGGTCGGTTTCGACTCGATGCATGTAAATCACCCCGACATATCGGGGCTTGTATCTGATAGGGTATCGGATTCAGATCCCAGCAAGGAAGCAGGGTAAGTCTTACTCTGTCCGGTCGAGCCATGTCTTAATCTCCTTTCGTGCGTCGGGATGTTTGCATCCAGTGAGGAAAGAAGGAATGTCGACGAATACAATGCCCTTTACCCCTTCTTGCAGACCCGTCTTCGCTTCATCAGTCAGTTCACATCGAATCGCTTGAACCTTTGAAGTGAAGGGATGGCTGTCTCTGCTGACTTTCACTAATTCACTTTTCGTTGCCTGCTGGGTGAACTGAGATGAAACTGAGACAAAAGCCGGTACGCGGGGAATTCGGAGCCTAGGCACGCACCCAACTTTTGCCGGATCCTGTCGGCCCCACTACACTGTTCGACGATTCGTCGTCAGGGATGGATGGAATCCATGATGACTCCTGAACGTACAATACCACGATATCCTCTTCAGATATATAAAGTGTGTGGGCAGATGAGTCTCGCTTGACTTTGTTCCACAAATTAGCAAGTGCGTGGGTCAAATTGTGTCCCTTTGGCATCGCCTGAAAGTGTACCCAAGGCAAGGACTAGTAGGTAATTCGCTGTACAGAGTGGAATTGGGTCAATAGCTGAGTCCAGATATCTGAGATAGTAGTGTCAGCGCTGCAACTGCACTCTTTCCTTATTTGCCTGCTTATTATGTAAGGGATGAGTTCGATCATGATCATGCTTGTGCGTCGAAATCGCTTCCTCGAGGTCACTTGGGTTGCCCCAGGCACCAAAAACGAATTAAGAGGGAACCAGCAAGGTTGGTCAAACAGCCGGATCTGTGATGGTTGCCACCGCCGAGAAGAAGCTCCACAGGATCCCTATGCCTCCAGATCGCTCGCTCGAGATCAATGAGGTCACCAGTCGCGATAGGCTTGGGAAGGTTATCCAGCTGATCGAGCCGAGCTTTCGCAATGAGGTGCATGGGCAGCACGGCGCTTCCAGTCATGGATGTCGACTTGCCGAGGTCACAGGCATTGCGACAATAAAACGCAGCACCAAGCCTACTGAGCATCCAGGGCTTTTCGAAATGGCCGTCCGGAGTGAGTTTCACAACGTCCTCGATCATGGAAATTGAGTTGTCAACGTCTGCAACGTCACCACGTCGTACAAAATGTATGCAGAGCGCGTCACCAAGGCAGGCGAGCACCCAGGGTTTATCGAAACGGCCATCGCTGCCCGGCTTCCTCAATCACTGAAATTGACTTTTCAAGATGATCAACTTCTTGAGCACACCTCTCGAAACTATCTGCTGCCAGAGGAAAATCAAGACGCCAAGCGGGGAGCTCGCCAGCAACATCGATTCAGACCAGATAGGCTTCTCGAGGGCGGCACCAGCTTCTCAATCACAGTATGGTTATCCCACCCCCTCACTTCCATCTTGAAACCTGATATGAGCACGGTTTGGTTCTCATCGTGGTTTTCCATGGAACTCTGGTGGTAATCGCATCTGGAATTCCAAACGTGAGTCCCTGTATCGTCACGTTCCAGTAGGATCTGTTCCGTAGGGCTGGCATCATGGAACGAAGCAAGATACCAAGAACTCGTGTTATAGAACCCGGTAATGAGATTTTGGCGTACAGCACCTGATGGGAGGATAAGGATGGCGCCTGATGTAGAACATGACATGAATTTGCAGGGCGCCGTTGCGATACCAAGTCAGCATTGTTGCACCTCTCCAAGTATTGATATTAAACTACCTCTGTGTATGCTTCAAGTTATCACCATGAGACCCCTGGATGCCATGGCAAATTACACGACCGGAAGGGAATGCATTCGGAAGAGGAGAAACGTCGTTCGGGTTGAACTTGGTCAGTCCAACAAGGCCCACAAGATCCTCGCGCCGGGCGCAGCGGAGCTCGTGGTCTGAAGAAAAACATATATTGAATAGGACTTCGAACATGCCATCATCGTCGACGTAGCCAACATCTCCGATGTGGAGCCCGTTTTCTTCGTAGGATGGAGGGAGACCAGGCCTTGGTTCTGGAAACCGCAAGGGGTACCCACTGAATGGTTGTTGCAGGTTTTTTGCGTATAGATTTTGTGGGGCCTCGAGGGCCATTGCACGTTAAATGTGGTCAGGAAGAGAAGCGTTTTGGCTACGTGTCTCGTCGGTTCCCTGCAAGTGTTACTGATAGCAGCACATTTTCCAGCACTGCCCTCTTAGGGCTGTTTTTTATGTTACCATCCTGGATGATGGTAAAGCGTTTCAAACATCAAACATCATGCATCATGTCCCACATATACTTACAGCACACAATCGTCATGCATTCATGTCTTACACTCCTACAAGTACATGGTTAGTGTCTAACCGAATTAATTTGCATACAAGACCTGGAATGCCCAAGCGTAGTCGACTTGATCGACCTGACTCTGTGGAACATCAATCGTCAACACCCCATTCTCGTCAATGCTCCACTCAAGTCCCTGTCCAGCCGTCGTCGTCGCCCCGTTGGTCGTCCCGAGCAACGTGATGGTGTCTCCCCTTTGAATAGGAAGTACGACCCCGCCCGCATCAACGACGATCGAGCCCTTGGTAGGCTTATTGAACGCGACGATGCAGAACGTTTCAGGCGTCGTCAGGAATCGGTACGACCCCGTCGGGTCCTGTGACGTTTGGTACCAATAATCCTGTAACGGTCTTCAAAGATCATGTTTCATCCCAGACGCGCACGATACATACGGTGGCGTATACACATTCACCAGCGTACTCGAGCCATCGGCCAGCTGCGAGGAGGTTGTTTGCCATCGTTGGGATGATGTCACCTTCTGCAGTCGGTCCGATGTTCAGCAAGCTGAAGGAGTAAACGACCGACCAGCTAGAAACGGGTACGGGAGCTGGCTTACTAGTTTCCGTTCTTGCTCACGACATCGACCAGGGTTCGGATGATGACAGTGCCATCTTTGTAGTCCGCTGCATCGGTGGCATTATTAAAACCAAAGCTAAATGGGTCCAAGCCTTCGGTCGTTTCCCATCTTCTTGTAGAGAGTGAGCCGAATAGAGCATATTCGGGTGTGTCAAAGTCAGGAACCGCACCGCAACCTACAATACCAATGGTCAGAGCACAAGGATTCGAAAGTGACTCGCGGGACGAACGGTCATTCATAGTGACCTGGTACCCATTCTCCATAGCATGGTTATAGTACTGTGCTGCGAATTCCAGCGTGTTGTTTGGACCGCCGATGTCACACCACTTCAACGAGCGTCATCACGGAATACACCAATACTCGTATCAACATACCATGATCTCAGTGCCGTAATCAAGAGCGAGAGACAGCATGTGTGGGTATTGCAGGTCTTCGATATAGTCGGAAATATTGAGCATGCCGGTATAGGGTTCAAGCTCTGAGTAGTTGAAGGGATTGTGTGCGAGTCCTCCGGGCCATAACTCGAACCCGTATGGTGCAAAGTAAGGATTGAACCTTGAGATACCCGATACCCATTAATTGGTTGGCGTTACGTAACTGATATTGGAATGACCTACCACTCGGGAAGCGAATAATAGGTTCCACGATGAAGATTGGGTTTTTCTGCTTTCGCAGTCTCCATCAGCTCCTTGACGAAGTCGTGGTAGGGGTTGAGGTGAACACTACTTCGGTGCGTCGTGTTCTTGGTATCGAACAAGCCATATCCATCATGATGTTTCTGTAGAATGCATCAGGATGAAAGATCTCAACGCCAATCCTCCACGAACTGTGACAAAGACAAAGTATTTTGCTCCGGCTTTGTCAAACAAATCTAGCCAAGCGCTTGCGTTCCAGTTTCTTGCCGTAAAGTTTGCAATGAAGTCATCATGAACCACGCCCTACGCAAAAGTATTGGTTCGATCAAACTGTGACCGTAACCCCAGCGCAGGGTTACTCACAGGTCCGTAGTTGTCCAGATGGTAATTCCAGGTGGGATTGTTCGAATCAGGTGAGTTATGCAGGGCCCAGCTGGATATTAGTCAGAGTATAAAAAAAACAAGCAATGGTGTATATAATAACACTCACTCATACCACTCGGCATAAGTCCATGGCGCGCCCTAAGCGTCGCGTAAGAAACGTACGGGTCAAAGGTCAGCAAGAAGACAGCCTACATAAGCAGGAACGCTATAGATACCCCAGTGGATACTAGTGCATGTAAGTCGTTCGTTCTGTAGAGGAAATATTGTCTCCTACTCACAATATTCCATATTTTGCTTGGTTCCACTGTGGAACGAGTATCAATACGATCACGTGACACTGAGGGAAATAAACTCACCCATGTTGGTGACTCGTGCGTGGACAGGACGCTCTCATCAGCTGTCCATGTTTGTCGGAGAGGGGTAATGGGCCACCCAGATGACGTTCCGACAACGTTTCCATTGGAGTCTTTGATCTGAACAGTCGCATTCCCAATACCGTTGTTGTTCAATACAAACACGTCAAAACGCGCCTGATCCCCCGGCACGAGACGGTATACCACTCCTGGCGTCACCGTTGTTACACCTTTGCCAATCACTTCCACCTCGTATCTGGACTGAACCGACGTATTCGGAGACGATGCAAGACTTCCCGGTAATAGATTTGCCAGTGTGATTGCGACTGCTTGGGCACGTTGCTCGTTAACATCCTCCCAACGCGTGCTAAATTGCACGGTACGAATCGAGAGCTCTGGACCTGTCGGTGCAGCAGAAGGAACAATGGATGGCGTGATGGATATGGCGAAGATATGAAGCCTGTTTCGAGCGTTCGCGGTTTGTGGGAGCGTGATACTCTTTAATGCGGCACGCGAGGAGACAGATACCGAGAGTTGGAATATGTGAGATGAGTTCCAGTTCTTGGAAGCGCCATGGTTATCAAAGTGGTAGGGGCTAATTCGAAACCGTGGTCACTTTGGCTCGAGGGAAACGAAGTATGGGCTCACGTTCGGATATCGCCCCAATTTATGGTCGGGTATCTCCACCAATTCTTTCCTGTCACTGAGATAGGATGTTGCAGTAATTAGGAAGGAGACGGTGGGATTGGAAACTCACATAGAAGGTCTGAGACAGAGTTATCCGCATAATTGAGGTTAAACATATGATCGAATTGATCTGGTGTGAAACATGCGTCAACTGAGATCATTGGTATGATATACATAGTACTAACCGTCAGTCCCATCTCCGGCATAAAGGAGATGAAGCTCGTGGACATAGGTCGCTTTGAGAAGTTCCACGACTTGGCCTTGGGAAATAACGTTATCATCATCTGCACCCCACGAAGTCGGCAGGTCATACTAAAGGTACAGATTCAGTCCCCACGAACGCTGAAGAAAAGCAGAAGACTGACCGTGACACCGTTGAAGAGCCAGGGTCCTGTAGGGAGATGTTCTGCTGCGTATGTCGAACCGATCTTGTTGAAACTACCAGTAGTGCCATCGATGGATGCGGCTTGATTATCGAGATAGCTCGATAGCAGGATTGGGGTTGAGGGAAATGGAGCGAGAGAGGAAGAAATTGTCCCAAAGTATGCGAGCAAAGCTCCACAGAGCGCCGGGATGCTGAAGACCTTCATAGCAGCCCCCATAGACCATCCGCCTTCCGTAGAACACGCCTTCTGTAATACCTGGAAATCCGGTGGGAATTATACCAATCTCTCGAGTTGAAGTTGTCTCACCATGGTCACCGCGTGTATCTTCATTCTGGTTGGCGTTGACTTCTAGCACGGGGAAGAAAGTCGGATGATCCGAAATTTAGATGGTGTATCAGTGGTGGGCCAATCCACCAAAACCATTCAGCGTGTAATGGAGTTTAGCACAGCGACTGTGTGAATTGAAGTTTATTGAAAGAAAGATCAACGCGGCGCAAAAGCAACCGTTCCGGGAGTCTACGGCCGTAGTACACAGTCGTCTCGTGTACGTGCATGGCTACAATCTAACCGAGTTAATTTATTGCATACGAGGCTTGGACTGCCCAAGCGTAATCAACTTGATCAACCTGACTCTGGTGGAACATCGGTGCATCAATCGTCAATACCCCAATGCTCCACCTCGAGGTCCCGTCATCGTCCCGTTGTTGAGGATGGTATGCAAACTAACTGTCAATCCCGAACTTGGTCTGATGCGACTTTGAATCCTAGACATCCTTTATTATATGCTGGACCACCCGATGACTACAGACGGCGTGATCTACGGTGGATCGAGCATTATGTCGGCGTGGTCACTTAAATGGCCAATCAGAAATTCCACTGTCAGATAGCGCGCTCGCTGGTCGGTCTTAGCAGTATTGCTGATTTCAACCTGCGGGCGCCGGCGCCCGCCTATCTCTAATTCGGGCTTTAATCATCTCAGTCAGCGACTGACACCACGAGTCAAGACTCCTTCCGTAAATCACTGGGCCCACCTGTCAAACACCGGCACCGCCGACTTGCTACTATACATTTCAGACCCCTTCGGCGGTTCCTTGCTGAGTGAGATTATCGGTAACTTCTCAGCTGACCGCTCATTTCACTCGTTGGCATCTCGACACACTGCTCTCTAGGTTTCATCTAGATATGGATATCCACAATATATATAACGAGCCGAGGCTCCATCAGAAATGTTCATCATCTTGACCAAGTCTCGCTTTAATCATGGTCCTCAAACTCTATGGTTCCCCCAGGTCCACTTGCACCCGTCTCGTTGCCCTGATCTGCAAAGAGAAGGAGATCCCCTATGAGCTCGTCCTCATCGAGCTCCCCAAAGGCGCACACAAGTCCCCCGAGTATCTCAAGGTTCAGCCATTCGGCCAAGTTCCTTACATCGTGCGTTGAACCACCCGAGTTCAGTGTGGGCACACTGACCTATGATTACATTGCCATCACAAGGACGATGACGGCTTCATCCTCTACGAGTCTCGCGCTATCGCTCGCTATTTGATCAAGAAATATCCTAACAAGGGTACCGCTGGCCTCATTCCCACAGATCCCAAAGAGGAGGCCTTGTTCGAACAAGCGGCCTCTATCGAGGCCTTCAACTTTAACGTCCCGGTTGCTCCTCTCGTGTACGAGAAGGTTATCAAGCCGTATGTATATACAAGCATCTGCACGAGCGTCCGATTTCTGATCTGTGTGTCAAAGAATGTCTGGTGGACAGGTGGACCAAGCCAAAGTCAGCGATTGCCTCGGAAGGCTTGAAGCGAAGCTCGATGTGTATGATCTTATCCTCGGCAAGCAGAAATACGTGGCTGGCAACGTACGTTGATGGTCGTCCTTCCGTTTTGATCTAACAATCGCTCATGAGCTCGCAGAACGTGACCCTCGCCGACCTCCAACACTTGCCTCATGCAAGCATGCTCTTCGTTGCGGGCCACGGTGATGTCATTGAAAAGAGGCCCAACGTATTGAGGTGCGGGACTTGCGAGCTGGTGATGCAACTAGTGTTGACTTGGGGTGTCATTCATTCTAGGTGGTGGAAGGATATCTCCAACAGGCCTGCTTGGCTGGCTGTCAAGAATGGGGCTTTGGGTGGTGATGCAGCATCATTGGCGAAATGAGGTGCATGCGTGTAGCACCACTTGTTTGTTCCGTATTTGTATATCTTTTGCAAGAGGGAAACAATATTACCTTGGAAGTTTGCGGCGCTGCTACTGCAGGATCGAAACTCGAGGGGATGAGTTAACGAGATACTAGACCTGACGTTACGTGGGTTTGGGCTGCTAATAAATTCCGAGACGCAGAAACGTGCTTGGGGATAGATCGGTCCTTGAAACACTGACAGGTTGAATTGAACTATAGTACACACCGGATGCCCTCCGCAGCTGATGAGATGAATCACCGCCAAACCCATCACAACCTAGGCAAGAATCGCGACCTCGGACTGTGTGGTGATAGGTTAATCGCTGCCAAATCAACTTTCCACTATAGAATTATATGGACAACGACAGTTACCGGCGCAGACACGACCGATTCGGCCAGTCTCGATTCCTTCGAGCCTGAGACGGGCTGAAAACTTGGATGCGCCACGGCCGCCCATATTTGATGGCTAGCGCTCACCCGAATAACCATTATAGCTGGATTCTCATGGTTGGTATGTTCTCACCAACAGAACCTTTTAATTTTTTTGCGTGGTTCATGACTGACCGGTACCAAAGTTCAACGTCCAACCCCAAGCTGCGTTGCCAAGTCCAGTTCCCCGGTGTGCGGTGTTGATTGCCATCTCAACGACATTGCAAATTTGGGCTCTGCATCAAGGGCTGATCACTCAACGTTAACGGGCGTGGCCTTGGCTGCCAGTAGGATGTGAATTAATGACCGGCTGTGGGACGAAGTGCTGCGTAAACGCCGTAATTTAAGACATTGATCTGGCTACGAAAACGCATGCATAAAATGCAAGACAGTTGACACGATGTAGTCTGATTGTTTTTTTTTTTTTTTTCCGGTTCTGGAGTGGATATCGATCTGTTATCTAGTTTTACGCCACATTTCCTAAAGCGCAGACCCGTCGTTGCCTGCCACGGTGGTGATCTCAGCTTCGTGTCCACCGCACGAACGTTCACTCACCACTTCTCTACGCTTTGGTACGTCCGAGACGCGCGTTTTTGCTCCAATTTTTAAACATCCCTCTCCTCGCAGACCTACTCCCACTGTAAATCTCCCAAAAACCTTCGCGCTCCGTTGCCTCCGACCATCCCCATTAGATAGATGGCTCCACGTCGCGTTCCTCAACCTTCCAACTCTCTGGGCCCACAGGATGTCACTTTCGGTTCCTCATCCACGCCCTCTTCCCCTGCCCACGTTGCCTTTCCACAGGCACGCTCAAACTCTCCTTCGGGCATCTCCCATTTCCTTTCAAAACCCTCAAGATGGTTTGGGAGGAAAACATCGGACCCGCGCTCCATCTCCATCGCATCCGAGCCGAGGACAAGTACCAGTTCAGTCCGGCGGCCCAAAATTTCAAGACCCACAGATCCTCGTCCCCTCCTCCCCTCCTTCCAGTCAGAACCCCATGCTATAGATCCTACAAAGTATGTTTCCCCTTTCGTTCATCCCCAATTTCTCCTTTTGTTGTAGTCGCGTGCAGAATCTTATATCTGAATCAATTACGTCGCCTTTTCTACCAGTGGCTTACTGACATCATCGTACGCAGGTCCGTCGCGGAACTTGCTTTTAAACCGAAGAAGTCACTCGAATTAAATTCAGCATACCCATCTTCTTCTCAACACCCTTCTTCCGATATTGACGGTGGTCTTGGTGACCTTCGCAACATATCCCGCAAAACTTGGTCCAAGTCCGCAGATGACCTCAGAAGCTTCCCCGATCTATCCCATTCTACCATCGATGTCTCCTTTCAGCACAGGATACAAGACTACCGTAATAGAAGCAACAGTAGTGCCACTCTGCATCCCGCCCCTTTCGCCAGTAATCATATTTCTGCAAGCCCAACGATCCAGTCTTTTCCGTCCGCCGTGGCCAATATATCTAATACCCCTCCAGATGACTCTCTTACTGTCAACGAACCTAATATATCCATATCCGTTTCTTCTCCTACCTCAGATGGCTTCGTTTTGCCTGACGATTCGCCACCCACACCAAACGCTAGAATGCAGTCCTTCGCACCCAGGTTACCGACCAAGCTTTCTGCTTCCAAACTCGGCCTCTCCCCAAACAGTCCTAAAAGAAAATGTTCAGGAGACTCGATGAAACCTATTGACAGTGAGAAATCTTCAGGCAACCCAATGGGCCGCGGAGTTTTCCCTTTCAGTCTCGCGGGTCCTTCTCACAAGCTTTCGGTTCCCAATCTAGCTGCACAAGCTTCCGCAAACCAACCCTCTTCTTCATTACTAGCTCCACCTACCTCATACGACGTACCAGAAGCAGACGAAGGCATTGTCTCGAGACGAACGTCTCAGATCACCTACAACCATGGATTCATCAACCGTCTCACAGACGCTGCGCCGATGATACAAGCTTACCAGAGACCCTACAGCACAGCTGCTAATTTAACATTGGCGAAGGGCTGGAAACCTTTCAAGGCCGAGCTGAAAGGATCAAAGCTGTATTTCTATAAACCGCCAAGTGATAGAAGCGCTGCAATCAAGGAGCTGTTTCCTACGGAAGTCGTTCCGCCCAGCCTTGAAGATGAGGTGGTCGCGGAATCGGAAACCTTCGAGGAAGTCATAAGGTCAGGAAAAGGGAAAGAAGACGGTTTCGGGTCTATCGGAAGGAAGAAGAGAGCGTATTGGGGAAGAAAGACGCATCCCGAGCTAGTAGTCAGCGAAGGCCATATCGTGAAGGGAACCTTTGAAGCACTCGTGCATGAGGCTGTGTTCGCGACAACGTTCGTCGCTGCCGCCGCGGACGAAGCTTATGAATCTACGGAGCGTTTCGCAGATGGAAGAAGTCCCGAGTGGAAGGACTTCTCCTCTGCGATCATCCTCTGTCTGCCCCCCTTGGTGGACCGGTCAAAATTCGAGAATGAATTTACCCGCCTTTGCTCCAATTTGGTCAATGGAGCAGACGAGCATACCAAAGAGGCCGAACGCGCTAGAGTGGCGCGGATGGCCCAAGAATATGTCAGATACTATGGTACCCCATCTGACGAGTCTGGTTGGCAAGAGTTTGCATCCAGCACTATTCCCAATTGCAGCATTAATCCTCTCTCAATCAATGGTGGTGTGCCCAAGTCTGTTTCTACCCAAGCGATCTATACACCGTCTCCGAACCCGAACTTGGGAACCCCGCAGATAGATGGTACGAGTTCCGTTTCTCCGAATCTCGGGACATTCTCGCCAAGACCTCAAGATGGCAAGATAGCTTCTTTAATGGAAGCGCTGGGAACACCCGGCGTTCCGCCCACTTCTCCAGGAAAGCCGCTTGATCCTCGGCAGCAGCGCACACAGATTCCATTCACCGACCCAGTGGAACGACCGCCAAGAATCTGGGCGATGCTCGCACAAGATGGCTTCTCTCGCGAGGTCCTTTCGCTGCTCGATCCTCACCTGATTGCTTTCAGTCTCCAAACATTCCATCGCCGTGCGTTCCAGGAACTTCCTGACAATCTGACAGCTGTCCATGTCCTTGGAGTGGATCCTTCTCCTGGCGCTTCTGACGATGAGGTCCATGCGGAATTACCCCATTCGGCCAAGTTCTTTGGCAGCGATGATCATCCCCACTGGCTGACGAGATTACTTTTGATACAAATCCTTGGTTCGGATTCATCCAATGCGAACAATTCACACTTTGACAGAACGTCTCGCACGCATTCACGCTCCGAGGTCATCTCGATTTGGGCCAGGGTTGGAGAACTCTGCCGTGTTGCCGGAGATGAGTCCTCCTGGAAAGCGATATTTGCTGCATTGTGCTCCCGTCCTATAGCGAGGCTGACAAAAGCCTGGAGACGTGCTGATAGACAGAGTGTCATCGCTGTCGAATCATGGATTTATCCCGAGAACGATGGGCATGTGGCCACTGCAAGACACCCAATGGCGACTGCATGGGGAGGAGACACGAAGGAACAGATGCGCTACGAATTGGAACGTGCGCGAAACGAGGTGGACGAATATTGGGCCACTGAGCCGCTTCTGAAGGCCAAGAACATATTCGAGGGTCTCAGGACACGCTTTGCGCTTTGTTCCAGGACACCCGTCGAGACTGCTTCGCTTCTTCCGGACGTTGGCAAGCTGATTTCACTTTGGGAGGACTTGTCTGAAGGGAAAAGCGTGCAGAATGCATTTACTATGAAATTTCAGCGGTACGTTCCGTCAAGTAGGGGCTCAAAGATGGACGTTGATGCCGTTGCTAGCGTCGACCAGTTTCTGTCTCTTTCCTTGGCTGCTGAGCCGCGGAGGAAAGGACTGTTTGAGCCTTTTTTCTGGAGTCAGTCCAATGCACCTCCTCACACACATTGCCATCCTCTGGTTCCCCTGCTCTTTGTCGAACCTTTGCCTACTATCTCGCTTATTGATCGGGCTCAGGTGTGGAGAGGTCGTCTTGAGAGCGGGCCGACAAAACTCAGCGTGGAAGAGCTCCAACAACTTCGCAACATCGACACCTCTTTGCGCTCGTTCAGAAAAAATGATGCCTCAGCAAGTAAAGACAAATTACTCAAAATCGGAGATGTCGATCTAGGAGGGACCGCCATTCCTGTGTATGACGGAGAGCTACTTCTCGTCGCACGACCGGACAAGGAATCAGGCACAGTTTCGCGACCCGCATCACGCGCTCCGTCTCGCCCCCCCAGCTCGGCGATCGAGACGTCAGGCAGCGATAGAACGGTGGTTCGTTCGCCGTCCATCCGAGTGAAACCAAGTTCTTCCCAAGGGCTGGAGCGTAAGAGTAGCGTGCAGCGAAGGAACTCTCTGCCTGCTATATCCCAACGTGCTAACCATCCCGTCATAACGGAGGTCTCTACCGAACGGCCCATCCGAGTACTCGTGCAAGCCGGGACTCTGGATAGGCTGGTGAACGTGCTCATCCATGGTCTCAAAGGCGTTTCAGTTGCAGTGGCGGATGATAACGGGGAAACATCATTGCGAGATGGGAATACGCGAGATTTGGTCGTCGATCACTCCGAGTTTGCACGGGTGTGGTGGAATGTGTTCCGCAGCTTCGTGACACCGATCGTATTTTTCGAGGTGAGCCTGAGGTTTTCTTTTGATACATTTTTCTCGGTGGCTCACGGGATGTAGCTTTTGCGCAAACGGTTCGTAGGGAGTCGGCCCTCTAGCAACACTTCTACGAACGCGCCGATCCACGTTGTACAGTACCGTTCTGAGATCTTTGGGGCTGTAAAGGAGTGGATTACCACCGGCGGGGGTGCGCAGGACTGTCTAGATGATGTTCAGCTCTACGACCTGGTTAGAGTCTTTTTGGAAGCACTGTTGGATCGTTCGGTGCCCGACTGTTCTCCACCCGACGATGATGCTGAACTTGCCCGAGCCTGGGACGAATTGGAGGTAACGAGGAGGAACACGTTATCGACGTTTATATCCCACACTTTGCATCCACCGGCGCTCGTCACCGCTGTCCCTCGCTCCACAGGGACAGTCTCGCAAATTCGAAGCTTCGGGAATCAAGCACCAGATCTCGATCAAGTTAGTGCTGAAGATTTGGTGGAAAACTTGGACGCTATGGGTTATGCTGCATTCAGCAATGTCTCGGAAGAAGTACGCATCTTGCGTTGGTGTAACTGGTTCTCTATTGACGCCTGTATCACAGGATTTGTTTATCACCGTTGATTTGCTTGAAGTACAAAGCGGTGACCGGACGGGCTGGTTCTCTGGGCGGGAGACCAGCTTCTTGGATGACGTCGACATTCAGACGATGTACTCCCATCTCATGGAGGTCCAACCATCGTCGATGATAAGCGACTCTCAGGACTCTGTTTACCGTCTCCTTCCCCCAAGTATCCGGAGCTGTATACGCGCATATAACATCCTTCGCAAATGGATCATCTCGAAACTCGTGGCGCCGAAACTTGGCATCCGGAACCGGCAGGCTCGCATGGATTTGTGTTTACGAGCCATCGAGATTGCACGTACGCGCAGTCTCGAGGGAAGCGGTAGCTCTGTCGAACTCCACGAACGACCTGTTGTACGATCGTTTGTCGAAGCCGTCCTCACTGCCGCCATCCTTAGCCCCGAGAGTCGGATGCATGCGCGACCGTGGCACAACGTGGCCAATATCCGTGGTGTCCCATTTGATAGCCTCGGCCTTCTGCTGTCACGACCGATGGTTCTGAAGAAGTTGTATGGAGAGCCGCTGATCGTCGATATTAGTTGGCTTCTGGAACGTATGCTCGAGGTCCTCAGTATACCGAATGCCGTGGCGATATCATCGGAGGATCCGCAATCCATTATAAATTTGGATAAGCGCAGGTTAGGCTTTGTTTTGTTTTGTGGGGAGTCGTCGATGTATGCAGTGTGCTGATGCTCTTCTCAAGACACTTGTGCGACGTCATAACCAATACGCCTATATTGCTCAGCATGCGTGGTCGTTCCAGGGAAGATGTCGACCGACGGGATTTTGAACGCCTGAACAATATCGACAAGGAAGTGGGCGTCCTTCACTTTGATCTTCGCGGCATCAAGGAGGAAGCACAGCGAGAAGCCCTTCAAGCCCAAACCAGTGGTTCTGTTTCCGCAAAAAAAGTCATCCGACCTTTCCAACGTCTTGTCTCGCTCCAGCACGAAAAGAATAAACGAGACAAGTACCTATACGATCGGCTCAGCAAAGACAAGAAGCAGGAGCAGTTGCGGATGGAACGGCGGGACGAATACCTGAACAAGGTGATGCGGCCCCGAAAACCAATGACTCAAGCCCAGAAGCAGCATCGTATGAAGAAGAGCTACTCGTCTGCGTTCTTCCATTTGATGCGACCCATTTCGAGTGCGTTTACGGACCATACGTTGATTGCGAAAAAGTCGCCTGCGGAGCTGGATTTCGCACCATCTGGAAAGCCGTCTCTGGTGCTCTCCGTCGTGGGTGCCAAAGTGGCGCACTTCATCAACAATGAAAGGTCGTACATGTTCCAGCTGGATACGGAAGAGGGAGAACAGTACTTGCTGCAGGCATTTTCGAGGCAGGAGATGACGAAATGGATAGATACGATCACGAATGTGTCCAAGGTTGCTGCGAAGCGACGTCTGACATACCTCGGTAACTCTCCCAAGCCCCAGTTGTCTGACCATATTATCGATCCTGTCGGGGTACCGTCGGCATCCCGGGATCCTACCGCTGGTGGGTGTTACGTTGAATCTTGCGGCCCAAAATAACGGTACTGATGAGACGCTACCTAGTCTTTGGTGTGGAACTGGCGTTCTTGCTTGAACGTGAGGCAAATGGGGCAGAAGTCCTGCATGGCACGGTCCCTTCTGTGATTGCGAGCTGTCTGGCCGAAGTAGAGACCCGTGGGTTGAGCGAAGTTGGAATTTGTGAGTCCGTCTTTTCGTCGTTGAGGCAACTGCCCTTGACGTCGATACGTCCTAGATCGTATTGCAGGAGCTACTTCTGAAATCAATGCTCTCCGTGACGCGTTCAACAGGGGTGAAATGCCCATTACCGAGAGCTCGGATGTCTATGCGATCGGTGACTTGATCAAGTCATGGTTTAGGATTTTGCCAGAAGCCGTTTTTCCTTCGTCGGCGTACTATGCTATCATCGAAGCTATCAGTACGTCGATTTCTTTTTCCCTTGTACCCATCTGATTCCCTTGTGGCATTACAGAGGTGGAAAATCCGCATGCACGGTTGTTGAGCATTCGAGGTGTCGTTCATGCGCTACCACGCGCCAACTTTGATTTATTGAAGCGCGTCGCTGAGCATCTTGACAAGTGCGTTTTTGTTTTTTGGCAAGAAAATGTTCTCGTCTTATCATTTCGTTCAGAGTCACCGACTTTGAAGATCAGAATCACATGACCGCAGAAGCGCTCGCCATCGTGTTCAGTCCGAACCTGCTGCGAGCACCCCAAAACGACTTTGCTCTTATCCTCGCCAACATGGGATATACGCACAAACTTGTCAAGGCTCTCATCACTCACGTGCGTTGTTGGATCAGGGGATGCGAGCGTGACACTGACTTGAAATATAGTTCCATGTCATATTTGACGAAGATTACGAGGCAGAAAATGATGTAGAAGAGGATGATATGGAAGCGCCGATCCTGGAGGAAGAAGAGGAAGATGTAGACATTCCTCCATCCCAATCGACACATGCTGGGGATGAAGAATGATGAAATCAACGATGGCGCTTGTACACGTTTATTGGGAGGGCATCTTTAAAATCTTTTTTTTTCTACACTGGTGGACACTCGGGTTGTGTTACTTTTCTGGCACTCTTTGTTTCGGTCTCACTCTCCCCCCCTTTTTTTTTCTGTCAGCCTGCGGCACACATTTATCATGGACATGTACAGTTCCCCAACACACAGTATTCCCCTCTTGACTTTCACTCGGTCTCGCTTCCACTCTTTTTCTTTTCTGTCATTTTTTAATTATTGTTGGTCTCATCACATCCAGTTGTCGGAATTGGCACAAAATTTATTATCATACTGCAGTCTAGCTAAATTTGCCCCCATCAAGTGAACATGATACCCGTCTAGTCGTCCTCATCCCAGTTACCCGCTTGCTGAGGTACTTTTGGTCCGCCAGCAGGCTTGCTCATGATGATGCTGTCCACACTCAGCACTGAGACTGCGGCTTCTGTCCCGAGTTTTATAGCCCATGATTTGGCAGCTAGGGAATCGAGGATCTTGTAATCGGTGGCTATCAGCGTACCGTCCCGCTCAGCCTGGTGTCCTGTGATGAGTAATGGGTGACAATCGAGTCAAGCGAGACGAATACCTCGACGTCGACACCCCAGGCCTCTCCACCCTTTTGCTCATGCTTTGCCCACAGTCGACTGAGTACCTCGTTGCCCTCTGCACCACCGAGCGCATTTTCTGCAATTGTTCTCGGGACGACCTCCAGCGCGGTTGCATACCGCTTCACAGCATGCTGAGCGAGGCCCTTGAGCCCACTTCCATACGCCTCCACTCGTTTTCCGAGTTCGAGTTCGGTGGCACCCGCGCCAGGCACGAGTCTCGGGTCTTTGAGCAACGACTTGATGACGTTGACGCCGTCGTCGATCGCCCGTTCCAGGTCGTCCAAATGGTTGGCCGTCGCGCCTCTCAAAACGATGGTCGCCGTGCGCGTCTTTTCCGTCCTTGGATCGTACCCTGCCTCATCCTCTCTCAGTTGTCTGAGCACGGTGACACGGTCTCCGCCGATCTCTGTCGTCTCGAAGACGTCGACGTAGCCGGCTTCTTCTGGGGTGGGAACGCCGATTCGGGCGAGGGGGGTGGCGTTGACGACGCGGCTTACTCTGCGGAGGTCGAATTTGGAGAGGACTTTGAGGACGGCGATGTTGAATCTGTTGAGATAATGGAGGGCGAGTTCGCCGATGGAGGATCCGGCGATGATGATCTTGACGCCCGAATCAGCAATCTCTTTGAAGATCTGGTATATTCAAGAGGTGAGTATATGCAGTTGAAAGATGGTATAGGACACGGAAGGAAGCAAGATGGACCTTTTCCATGTGTTTCTCCTCTCCTCGGGTAAAGTTGAGCATTTCGTCGGCATTTTTGATGAGGACGGTGCCTTTGGTTTCGGTTTGGGAAATGTCGAGCGCGGAAGTGAAGACGGCGACTTTTGCTTTGGTGACTTTTTTGATGATGCCCTCTGGTTCCCGACCAAATACCATGCCTTGTACTACACGGCTGCCGTCGAGGTTTCCCCCCATGATTTTGACGACGCGTACGTTGTCCACGTTGAAGTTCTTTGGGTTGTTTGGCATGACGGCCAGTGCAGCATCTGCGACGAGTGCGGACAGGGTGTCTTCGAATCCATATTGTTTCGATGCGATGGCAGGGTTAAGTGCCTCTGCGAGTGAAGATTGCGTAAAGGGAGAGGGGAGGCTGGATGTTGATAGATCTTGAAGGCTGTTAGTTGCATTCGATCACGCGTCAGTGGGACAGGGACGCACTCTCCAGCTCGGAAAGCGCTTTCGTGCATGCGAGTTCGTATCCTTTGATGATTTCGCTTGGATGTAGACCCATGATGAGGAGGTGTTCTGCCTTCTTGAGCAGTTCGCCCGCAAAGATGATCACAGTATTGGTTGCGTCGCCCATCTGGGTATGGTCAAGAGGGTGTGGTTTGGTATGAAACACGGATTAGACGGACCTCGGATTCCTGGGCTTGCGATGCCATGACAAGCAGTTTTGCAGCTGGATGTACGACTTCGACCTCTTTGATGATTGTTGCAGCATCGGACGTGACGAACAATCGACCCAGGTGATTAATCAGGAGCTTATTACGACCTTTTATCGCGATTTAGTGGAACGAACGAGAACGACCTCTGTCATGCGACACACCATTTGGCCCGAAACTTGTCCGTACGAGATCTGATAACTCCGAGACGGCCTGGATGTTGCGCAGAACAGCATCCTCGAGCCCTTGCAGATGCTAAAAAAAGCCCAGAGGCGTCGATCGGTCAGTTGGTGCTGCGATCTGTGTGCATAGTCGGGCCCATCGTACCTTGTAGCCTTCCTTGAAGAGCTGAACGTTGTTGGGTTTTGGGACTTTGAGCGACATGGTGATGGGCTGGAGAGGTTTTGACTACGCGACTTCAAAGGGTCAAGTGATCGGCCCCGGTTAGACTCCGCGAAACTCGCACCCTGTCACCAACCACACCGACCTCGGTCCTCGTGTGCTCGTCACTGTTTATAGATCTGGTTTTTGGCGAGGAAAGCACTCAAGCGGGCTCAACGGATTGCGAGCTGTAGCTACCATGGTCCTCAAATTACTCGGGGCGGTGGTCAATACCTTGTTGCCTTCATCGTATTATATGCATGCCTTCGTATCCATTCTTGCGATCGTCGTCGTTCACGCCTTTGCACAAGGACGTACAACAAACCGGGAGCGCGACATGCATACGCGTGTAGTCCTCGTTACTGTGAGTCGTTCGTTCCCCTTTTCTCCAGTGTAGTCTTTTCATGCTCATTTCTCAGGGCGGTTTCACCCCACTCGGGTTGACACTAATCCAAAACTTGGCCCAACGAGGCGCACACGTCATTGCTCTATCCCCAAAACCAATTGACCATCCCGAAGTGGAGGTTCTCGTCCAACTCCTGCGCTCTACAACCAAGAACGACCACATTTACGCAGAAGAATGTGACCTATCTTCATCAGCTTCCGTTCGCTCGTTCTGTACTGGGTTCATCACGGGAAAGGAACACCGTTTGGACGCGATCGTCTTTGCACACGAATACCAACCACTAGGCTCACTTCTGGCCTCTGACGACCCCACAGAGCTTGCAAAACGTCGACGAGCGTCCTCGTTGGCCACATTTTTGATGATTACGTTGCTGCTCCCCGTCCTGCTCGTCGCCCCAGTCGAACGTGATATCCGCATTATCGACGTTGTCAACCCCTTCTATGCAGCTGCAGCCATGACGTATTCAATAGCAGAAGTGCTTCCGCCAACTGCTTCGCTATTCAAGCAGGAAGGCCGGAGGTCTCTCGAAACGGTCATCTTCATGCGCCATCTACAGCGTGTGCTAGACGCCCTTCCATCCGGTGGCCAGGTGCCTAAAACAGACGAGACGACTGTCCATGTAGTGAGCGAAAAGGTTCAAAAGTCAAATATAGTCGCTGTTTCTGTCTGTCCCGGAATTAGTCGAGCAGATACCATTGCCACCCTTCTGAAGGCGAATAGCGCTCAAGCGCGTCGGTCCATCCTCGGGACAATCATGTAAGTTGTTCTTGGCTTGCTTTCCCGCCATTCCTAACAGTTTACCTTAGCTATTTCATCACGCAGCCACTCCTGAGACTGTCGACCAAATCGCAGGTGGCTACAGTTCAGTCGATACTCCATGTGCTCTTCCTTCCGACCCCATTCAAGAGCTCGCAAGCTCCCGCTATTCCGACTTCCACCGAGAATGCGCCAGAGGAGGTTTTGAAGGCGGGAGCTTTGTACCGAGAATGTGCAGTAGTTCATGTACGAATACCCACACCCGACGGCACACCTTCGGGAAGTGAAGACCAGAAAGACGGACCGATGCCAGACGATAGAGAGCTAGGTGGCGTGCACCTCGGTCAATCCGTCTGGGAGTCATTCGAAGTTGCGCTGAAAGAGTGGGAGAAGACCGTTCCTGCTTCTGACAAGGAAGCTGCTGGTGATGATACCCCTTCGGTGGATACCCCTACTAGCTCTTAGTATGACTCATCTCCGAAGTTTTGTACATATATGTACTGATCGGCTCGACAGATTCCATGGACTTCGTAGTCGTTATGACCCAGGACACTCATACGATCCATTGCTATACATCGCTTTCTGTTGTCGAGCGACATCGTCGTGGATCACAACAGATAATTTGTCTATCAACAAAAAGCAAACAATTGGTAAATATAATAAAGTGATACCATAGGTAAAAACATCGTCCTCCGTCCGTGAAGACCCATGATTGTTCTGACAGGAAGAATCATGCTTCATCTCGCTCCACTTCGTCTCGCTCCAGAGCGTCAGCTACCGATTCAAGTGCTACCTTGGGCTTCAAGAGTGTCGTAGCCTTGAATTCGACCATGTCTCCCCGCAATACTTTCTCTGACCTCTGCAGACCCAGTGCGGTCGTGCACAGTACAGCTTTCCCTTCCAAGTCTTCCCCGTATGACTCGAAGTTGTCCATGGTAGCTCTGTCGAACCCCTCACCCGAAGCCACATTGACGGGCCACAAGTCAGCCGACGTCACCTCCTCACCCATCGCCTTATTCAACCGTGACGCCATCTTAACAATGTTGGAGATGCGTTCACCAAACTTTTGCGTGAATATGCGATAGGCTTCCTCGTAGCTCTTCGTGCATCCTGCGGCGACAATGATGATGACGAGTGTGTCGGAGATATGAGCAACCATCGTCGCGTGGAGGTCACCTTCCTGCAGGGCTACCTTCTGTGCATGTGCACGTGTCAAGGCACGCCAGCGACCGCTCACTGCCTGCGTTTCTATGGAGTCGTGTCAGCGTAAGTAATGCGTTGAAAAGGTGAAATTCACCTATTTCACGGATGTCGTTGTAGATTTCTGCAAGCGGCTGCTCGGCTTGAAGACCGTCAAAGTCCCAGGTCATGCTAATCCAGCGCGAAAACTCGACTGTTGCACCCTGCAGTGCGATTTGCACGAGGAGTGGGTCCTCGCTATGCAACACAGCACTGAGCAGATGTGTCAGGTTGGGACCCATGAGCTCGCCTATCCTGGTGCTGGCCTCCTTTATCTCGTCTGCGTACGCCGGTTGGCGTGCAAAGTCAAAGGAATCAGAGATGAAGGCGGAGCTCTGCAGAATCTCGATGTTGAGAGCGTCGACCAGAGAAATGACTTCAGCACCAGAGAGCGTATCGGCTTTCGTGAGGTAAACCTGAGCAGCTTTCAATTCGCGGCTACGAGCCTCGAGGAGAGTGGTGAGTTCGTCGTGCCTCGTCTGCGAGTGTTGGAGCTCGTTCCGGAGGTTCTTGAGCTCAACGTCCTTGCTCTCTAGCTGACGTCTGAGGCCGCCGAGCTCTCCCATGAGTCGCTGGTTCTGCGAGAGAGCTTTACCCTTTTCATCCTCCTCTCGACGGAGGGTCTGTTGCGTCGCTGCCTTGTCCTCCTTCTCTCGCTTGAGCGACTGCGAGAGGGCGGTGGATTCCTCAACGGTTTTCTGGTGGGATGCCCGGAGCTGGGCGACTTCCTCTTTTAGCTTTCGGTTTTCTTCCGCTGCCTCTTTGACCGACTCTTCGAGTTTCCTTACCCTTTCCTCTCGTGCTCTCTCCCTTTCCTCCTCGTCCTTCGACCTCCCGCCTGTGAGGAAAAAGTCCTTGATACGTTGAAGTACGGTGATGGGCATGAAGCGCCAGAAGACCCAAGGTAGACCCGCAAATGCGATAGGAAAGACCCAGTATCTGGATGGCGTAAACGCAAAAGTCGACAAGTTCATGGCGTTTCCTGGCTCGTTCAGGCTTGCAACAAAGTGGTACTACTAGCGATTGTCGGCCATTTGAAGACGCTTCGACTGTTTGGTGCAACCATGTGGCGGGGGTGCTATAGAGGCGTGTGTTTGATATGCCTCGTGTAGGCTGTGATTCCGGAATGTGGGCGGCCATTCACCCTCGTCAGGAGGCCGCATCTTCCTCCTGGGAACGGGCTTCGTCAAACACGTTGTGTCGGCGTTGTTCTGGGGAGTTCGGGAAGATGTGCCTCGCGTATTTCATTTCGTTGGTGGGCACTGCTAGTCTGTTGTCATGTCGAGGTGAGCACTTGGCGTAAAATACCATCCTTGCATCAATCACCGTGTTGCTGACAGGGCGACTCCACCAGATGGCATCGAGGGCAGCCACATTTAGTTCTGACGATAATGAATGCCGTCCTCAACATGCGTTGAGCTCAGATAAAAAGCCGTTGTGGGACGTGGCCCACTCACACTGCTCGAGCCGTATCTTCTTAGGCGCATTATCCGTCTCATAGCGACGCCAGCGAACAAGATTACATCACAATCCTAGTACCCGTCCCCTTTGCTCATTATTCAATTCTTCGAGTGATGCTCTCCCGAAAACCTTACCAAGGCCGGTCACGTGGGCTCGTTGTTGCGTTCGATGTCGGCACAACGTACAGCGGTGTGTCATATGCTGTTCTGGATCCCGGCGAAGTTCCAAAGATACAAGGCGTGACGAGGTTCGTCTTCCTCGTGCTAGATCACGTTTGTGCTTGGTGCGAGTGACTGAGGTTATGCGTAAAGGTATCCGGCGCAGGAGCATGTAGGCGGTGATTGCAAGATACCGTCTATTGTGTATTACGACCAGCATGGCACTCCTCGTGCCTTTGGTGCGGAGGCGTTGCAGGATCATATCATCGAGCAAGCCGAGGACGAGCAATGGGTCAAGCTCGAGTGGTGCGTACTATTCAATGTCCTACCATTCCTACGACTTGACGTGATAGACTGATAACATGTCTAGGTGGAAGCTACACCTGCGCGCAAAACATCTAGCTGCTTCCCATATCGCCGACGATGACCTGCCTCCGATTCCGTTTGGAAAATCGGCTGTCGACGTCCTGGCGGATTTCATGCGTTACTTGTTCCATTGCATGCAGAAGTACATCGAAGACTCGCATGGCATCAACCTCTGGAAGTCGGTGGAGAGCCACATCCAGTACGTCCTCACCCATCCGAACGGGTGGGAAGGGCCACAACAGAAACAGATTCGACGCGCTGCCACACTGGCGGGTCTCGTTTCTAGTTCGCCCGAGAGCCAGGATCGCGTTCACTTGCTGACGGAGGGAGAAGCGAGTTTGCACTTTTGCGTATCGCACATCCTGGCGTCGGAGACGCTGTCGAAGATGCCTATCATTTCTCCTGAACATCCTGGACAAGAAGAAGAGCAACCGCGTCAGCAGAGCGTTGTCATCATTGACGCTGGAGGAGGAACGATTGATTTGAGCGCGTATTCGATGAGGTTATCCCCGGCATCGTTCGAAGAGATTGCACCTGCTGAATGTGAGTACGCAGACATGACAGTTGTGGCGTCTAATCTAGCAACCACCAGGTCGCTTACAAGGATCCGTATTGGTCACGCGGAGAGCTGCTACCTTGCTCAAAAGTAGGTTCCGAGACAAGTTTGCTGGTATACTGACGTTCATGGTGTTCACAGGGAGACTAGAAGGTTCAAAGTATTGTAATCCAGAAATATTGAAACAGATGACGGAGATTTTCGACAAGACGACCAAGCTTCGTCTCCGCAACGCTGAGGATCCCCAATACATAAAGTTTGGCACCGTCCGCGACAAGGATCCACAGTATGACATTCGTTCAGGCCAGCTTCGGCTCTCTGGGTAAATTCGCTTTTTCTAATAGGGCCGGACGCTGACGTCGCTCTAGAAAGCTCGTCGCAGACCTTTTCGAACCATCTATTAGAGAAATCATTGATGCTTTCAGGAAGCAACAACAAGCATCTTCAATCCCCATCACGGTAAGGTAAACCTTGTGGCTTACCCCGCTCTCCTTTGACCCTTGTCAAGTCTGTCTTCCTGGTCGGGGGCTTTGCCGCAAGCGAGTGGTTGTTCTCAAGTCTCCGAAAATATTTCGAACCCCTAAACATCAGCCTCTGCCGACCTGATAGTCATGTGTACGTTCTCTAAGGCGATCATAGACGACGGACTCACCTCGGCATCAGGAACAAAGCTGTGGCGGATGGTGCAATATCCTATCATATCGACCACCTTGTCTCTTCCAGGGTCGCAAAGTTAACCTATGGTACCGAGTGCAGCGTACCGTATAACCCATTCGACGGCGAACATCGTGCGAGACAGAAAAGCATCTACCGCGGGCCATCTGGGCAACTGGCCCTTTCGAATGCCTTTGCTTCTATCCTGACGAGGGTAAGCTGACGGAATAGAAGTGTCGCCACTCCTCGTGCTGACGCGAGATGTGCAGGGCACACGTGTTTCCGAGGAGCAAGAATTCCAAGAGACTTTCGCTGTTCGTCGGTCGTCCCAATTGGCATGTAACTCCCTGGATATTGCCATAACATCCTATAGGGGACCCCTGGACCAGCCGATATGGACGGACAGCGAACGAGGTGCGTGGTCCACGCAGTTCATTCACGTTGTCTGACTGGGCATGTCGCAGATCAATTCTCGACGCTGTGCACTGTGCGTGCGGATACCACCAAGTTGGCCAAGTCACTTTCGCCGAGAAGATCCGCCGAAGGATCGTCGTACTACGCGTTAGAAATCAAAGTCATATTGTTGTTCGGACTGACAGAGCTCATTGCGCAGGTGAGCTGGATGGAAAACGTGAGTTTCTTTTTTCTATGAATCCCGGAATCCATGACTCACTTTTACGATCATACAAGGGGGCCGAAGTCCGGTGAGTTTCTGTCGGGTGGTATCTAGTTTGGATATGGCTGACGAGAGTACGCAAAAGAACCCCGGCAGTGTTGGTGTACGATGATACCGCATGATGGAGTTTCGATTGTAGTTGATATTGTACTAATAGTAGCCTATTGGGAAGCGGGAGAGAGAATGAAATGCGATGTAGTAATTGCTAGATGTGGCGCTCAGTTCGCCGTCTCTCTGAGTACTACTTCAATCCACTTGGAGTACTAGTACTAGTACGAGAGGTTCCGAAGTGGCAGAGTCGCAACAAAATGTCAAAGTTCTCACCCTCTTCCTACTAACTTCCACAAGCAAATATTGACATCAGGCTGACTTTCGCCCGAAAAGACGGTCAGATCGGAACCGCGACGAGTTTTGGGTCGATAATACGCGCGCTTTTTAGAGAAGGTGGTTTGTTGAAGGCGAACGAAAACTGAATGTTGAACAGTGAACCGACTCGGATCCCTAGGACCGGGCCTCGAGGATGTCAACCAATCGCCCAAGTACAGCCGCAAGTTAATGTGGTTTGAATGCATCTCATACGCCACGCATCTCTTGAAATGCTGGCAGTGTGTGTTCTCAGGCTCCATGTTACTCGTGTTGACCGTGACGGATTACCCCATTGATACTATCGAGCGTGGGGAACGTGAAACCAGTGCCTTGTGAAGGCTACGCACATCAAATCTCGATATAGTAGCAGGGTCTGGTCTATGATACATGCAGCCCCCAAGATCATGATCGCCGTGCGCGGCACTTGGGCTGAATGGCACATTAACAATACACGTTACAGGGTGCAGTCACCGTGAGCTTACCCGATATTCCTCACTCTTATCTCTAGGCCACCGAACTCTACGCCCACCCGTTTCAGGGTTACAACAATGTGACCATCCTACGTGGGTGGTCGTTTTTCCTTTGGTGTGACGCAGATCGAGGGGAACACATGCCCACCGAATCTTAAGCTCGACTCATCATCTTCACGCTAACCCACGTAGCCCCACTCGCTTGCACCAGTGAACATTATGTTTGCACGGGAACCGTACGCGGGCTTGTCCCGCAAGTTGGTGTTGGCATTTGACGTCGGCACCACTTTCAGCGGGGTTTCTTACTGCATACTCGATCCAGGCGAAATTCCGAAAACACACGGGGTATCAAAGTAAGAGATAGCATTTTTTTTTTCCTTCTGCGTCAATGATAGGATTCTGATATCATAGACAGATTCCCGGGGCAAGAGAGTACTGGTGGAGACAGCAGGATACCATCCCTCATGTATTACGACAAGACGGGTTCGCTTCGCGCAGTCGGTGCGGAAACCCAACAGAAGGATATCATTGAACTAGCCGCAAGCGAGCGGTGGACGAGACTCGAATGGTGAGGAAGTTTGTAAAGTGTAGCATTGCTATTGAGATTCGACGTGCTCCAGGTGGAAGCTCTACCTCCGCGCAAAACACCTTGAGGCATCTCACTTTACAGATGCCGATATTCCCGCCCTTCCTGAGGGAAAGACGGCCGTGCAAGTGTTGGGCGACTTCATGGGTTACTTGTTCAAGTGCTCCAAAGCGTATATCACAGAAGCTCATAGTTGTCTTTGGGAGTCGCTTGAGAACGATATCGAGTTCGTTCTGACGCACCCGAATGGATGGGAAGGTCCGCAGCAACAGCAAATTCGACATGCTGCTGAGCTTGGCGGGCTCGTTCCTCCAGGAGAGGAGGGCCAGTCGTGGATCCATCTTCTCACAGAGGGAGAAGCAAGTCTTCATTTTTGTGTTACCAATATGCTAACATCAGATGCGTTTGACGCAACGCCTGTGTTGTACTCGGGCGAGCCGGAGGAGGTGGAACAAGAATCACAGCCAGAGCGTCAAGGCGTCATCATTATCGACGCCGGAGGTGGAACCGTCGACCTTTCCGCATACTCCATGAAGCTTTCTCCCACATCGTTCAACGAAATTGCACCTGCTGAGTGTGAGTTCACAGTGTCTCGAGTTCTATGGTTGATCGAGAAACATTGAAATAGGTCGACTCCAGGGATCCGTTTTCATCACGTATCGTGCCCACGCTTTCTTGAGGGGTAAGTTACGTTGGTATTGAGACGCACTTTCTGATACGTCCTCCCATAGCTAAACTCGCCAATTCACAATATGGAAGCGAGGAGAACTTGTATAATATGACAGAGATCTTCGATAAGACCAATAAAGTGAGGTTCCGGGACGCCGAAGAGCCACAGTACATCAAGTTTGGTAGTGTGCGGGACAAAGATCCCGAGTATGATATTCGATCTGGCCAACTCAAGCTATCTGGGTAGGCATTGCATTGTCACGTACTGGAGATCTCGTCTCATCGAAAATTCAGGTGGGATGTAGCCAAACTCTTCGAACCTTCCGTGCAAGAGATTATTGCAGCTTTCGAGCAACAACGGTCAGCTGCCTCAATACCAATCGCCGTAAGTTCAAGTCCTATTTCATTCCGAGTGAGATGCTCACCGCGATGAGTAGAGCGTGTTTCTAGTAGGTGGCTTCGCGGCGAGTGATTGGCTGTACGTCAAACTCATGGAGCACATGAATACTCTTGACATCACCTTTTGTCGCCCTCGTCAACACGTGTAAGTCTCTTTGTGAATGTATGCGTCACCCCCTTTTAAGGATTGCCGTTAGCAACAAAGCTGTGGTAGACGGGGCCGTCTCATTCTTTGTCGACCATCTCGTCTCATCTCGGACTGCAAGATTCACCTATGGAACCGAGTGCAATGCATCGTACAATGAACACGACCCCGAGCACGTTGCGAGGAGAGACAGTGCGTTTGAGGGCGTGACTGGTTATCTGGAAGTGCCCCACGCCTTTGAGTCTGTTCTCAAAAAGGTCGGTTATCCCTCCCTGCTACGCGAAGCTTTCGCTGACAGATCCACAAAGGGTACAGAGGTCTCCGAAACGCAAGAGTTCAAGAAACCCTTTATCATTGAAGAGTTTGACCTTTCCCAGTGTGGTAGTATCCATGTAGATATCGTAGCGTACAGAGGTAGACACTTGGACCCTACCTGGGTGGATACGGAGCGCGGTACGTTTGTAGCATACCCAGTCATAGCTTGATGTCGCTTACTGTTCTGCTTGCGGCAGATGCTTACACGACATTGTGCTCCGTTCGTGCGGACACGTCAAAGCTTGCTCAGAGCATGCAGCCTCATCACCTTCCCGACGGCGGGGGAACTTACTATTCCATCTTGTTCTACGTCGTGCTACTATTCGGGCTGACAGAGCTCAAGGCGCAGATTAGCTGGATCGACAATGTAGGTCTTTGCATGGACCTGTTAGCGTTGTTTGCGCTAATCGGGTGTTTGTCTGTTCCATCTAGGGCGTGGAAGTCAGGTGAGTGAACATTGAATCGTGAATTTCGTCAGAGGCCTCTCAGAGCATATCCACTTTCTTGACACTTGTAGGAGCCCTGCGTCGGTGGTGTACGAGGACACCGTGTGTTTGAAGCGATCGTGATCTAAAACTACTACTAGTACGGCGAAATGTCGTTGTATTTGAGAGCTCACGCAGACCACCTGGAAGAATTTCTTTATGTGCTGTGTTCGTTTCTCGATTTCTGTGTAACATTTATGGCTGGCATGCGGGTCTGGGGTCATGGCAGTAGAGGAAGAAACGAGCGCCCCCCGGCCACTCCAGCCTGTTGTTGAAGCTTTGAAGCTCGATTCAGAACAACCCCAAGTCGCCCCACGAGGTATATCAGTTGCTCAAATTACAACTCGATGTGACCATTGACATGCTGTTCACTGCCAGCAACTACTAATGCGGGTGGCGAGAATCTGGCCCAGATCTGGGGACGGTCGATGCATAGTATCACAACTATGAGCCCCCCCGTGGGTCCGAGGCTAGGCGTAGCTTGGTGAAGCCGGAAGATAAGAATATGGGCGTTGAACCAGCGGTACGTGTCTTTGGATGTCGCTGTGACAGCGGGATCTTCGACCATACAATTACATGGGGTTAATTACACAAGTCTCACGGCTTGTGTAATCGATAGGGATCTGTTGCTGTGGATGCAACTATTGAATCTTGAATCTTGATTCCATTTGCCTGTCCGTTGACGCATGGCAGACACGGTTCCTGTCTTGCGTTCCTCTGTGTGGTGAGTCTGGTGACTTTGGTTCCAAAGGTACCTGCACCTCCCAACTTTCAGGTTCTCTGAACTCGCACAGCGACCTGAGCTCACAACATGCCCTCCCGCGAGCCGTACCGTGGCCTCTCTCGCAAGTTAGTCCTTGCTTTCGACGTTGGTACGACGTATAGCGGAGTTTCCTACTGCATACTCGATCCTGGGGAGGTTCCAAATATTCTCGGAGTTTCGAGGTAAGCGCAACTCTGCGCAGAAGTGGGTGGCGCTGACGCGCACTTCATTCAGGTATCCTGCCCAAGAACACGTCGGAGGCGATAATAAGATACCGTCCATCTTGTACTATGACCGTCAAGGTGCCGTGAGAGCTGTCGGCGCCGAGGCACTACAACAGCATATCATTGACCAAGCAGAAGAAGAAAATTGGATCAAGCTCGAATGGTGAGCTCAGTGAAGAGACGACTCTGTGTCGTTCCTTTGTTCACAGACACGCTTTTAGGTGGAAGCTTCACCTGCGAGCAAAGCATTTGGCGTCGTCTCACATCAAAGACGAAGACATCCCACCCCTTCCTGAGGGTAAGAATGCCGTCCAGGTTCTCGGGGATTTTATGCGGTATCTCTTCAGCTGCACTCACAACTACATCATCGAGTCTCATGCTAGTGGTGGTTCTATGTGGAAGTCTATGAAGAAGAGCATCGAGTTCATCCTCACCCACCCGAACGGATGGGAAGGGTTACAGCAGCAGGAGATTCGCCGCGCCGCTGTGATTGCAGGGTTGATACCTGGCGGATACCAGCATGAGGGTCGGATTCATCTGCTGACGGAGGGAGAAGCAAGCCTTCATTTCTGCGTCACCCAGGTGCTGGCCTCGGACGTACTGTCCAAACTGCCTATTATTAGTTCCGACGAGCCTGAAGAGGACGTCGAGGAAGAGTTGGAACATCAGGGCATCATCATTATCGATGCTGGAGGCGGTACTATCGACTTGAGCGCCTACTCCATCAAGCTATCCCTTCCCAGAGAATTCAAGGAGCTTGCACCTGCAGAATGTGACAACTTTTGTGACGGATTCAAGAGTTTTTGTCTAATCCATTGTCCCCATAGGTCGTTTGCAAGGATCTGTTTTCGTCACGCAAAGAGCCCACACATTTCTCAAGGGTATGTGCTACTCGTTATTTCCGAGGACCCATGTAACATCACATTCTACCACAGCCAAACTTGCTAATTCACGATACGGGTCACCCGACATCGTCCAGCAGATGAAAGAGGAATTTGACAAGACTACAAAGCTGAGGTTCCGCGACGCTGACGATCCGCAATACATCAGGTTCGGAACTGTACGTGACAAGGATCCTCAGTATGATATTCGCTCTGGCCAGCTCAAGTTGGCTGGGTAAGGCGTTTCATACATTGAATACATAGCGCTGACCCTTGAGTAATCGTACAGTGAAGACGTTGCAAAATTCTTTGAACCTTCTGTGGCGGCGATCGCGAATGCCTTCGAGGAGCAGCGACGAGCAGCGACGGGGTTGCAGATCGAAATCAAGGTGGGTTGAATTTGACATTGCGCTATCTGCGTGGCTTGATGGTACTCTGTAGCATGTTTTCCTAGTTGGCGGTTATGCTGCCAGTGATTTCTTATTTCGCCGTCTTCAACAGCATCCAGCATTTTCGGATGTCCACTTATGCAGACCTTCGAGTCACGTGTATGTGTTGTGGCAACGTGGTTGGGTTCCGTGCTCATCAGCCCTTCAGTAACAAGGCTGTTGCAGATGGCGCTGTGTCTTCCTACATTGATCCACTTGTCACTTCGCGAACATCGAGGTACACGTATGGTATAGAATGTGTTACAGAATACATTCCATCTCTTGCCGATCACCGAGAGAGAGAACACACGCAAGTCATGGCAGTATCAGGGAGGATGATGTTACCACACGCGTTCCAATCAATACTGATGAAGGTCTGTACTGATCATTCTTTCATGTCAAATCTTCATCTGTTTTACGATAGGGAGTTCAAGTTTCGGAGCAGCAAGAATTCCGACAATCGTTTTTCATGGAGCAAGTCTCGCGCTCTGCATTGACTAAGGTGAATGTGACGATTCTCGCATACAGAGGAGACCTTCTCGATCCCAAATGGGTGGATGATGAACCTGGTGAGTCTGGCGACGAAGTGGTCAATGCGCATAACTGACGAGTGGTCTCAAACGCAAGCACACTTCACCACGATGTGTAACGTGACTGCTAACACCTCTAAGCTTGTCCGCTCTCTGTGTCCGCAACAATCTCTTGGAGGGCGTGACTATTATTGCCTTGAATGCGACGTAATCCTGCTCTTTGGTTTCACAGAGTTGAAAGCGCAGATAAGTTGGATGCACGAGGTTCGTCTTGTCGTTGTGCCAGTCTCAAGCAAACTGTGTCACTTACATAGCGTCCAGGGTGTGGAGAAGAGGTACGACCCAAGCAGCGGAGTCGGATGATGCATTTTACTAACCTAAAAACGCTAACAGAAGTCCCGCTTCGATCGTGTACAACGACTAATCATTACTTGACTCCTTATGAGCATTGTGATTTCGGTTCCTTCAAGTACATATCTACCACAAAACCATTTGTTTTGTCTATTTCAGCATGGATCTATATCATGCCATTTTTCAGTAAATGTTGCGCCCGGGCCAGCATGATTATCTAGTGATACTACTAATTTAATCATTGATCATTGAGTACAGCCTCAGCCCACCACTCCCATTTTCGGTGCCTCGCAGCTTTTCCCCTACGGGGCCCCTTACGCCAGCGCATTTGCTGCAACGAACATCCTGCGAGGCGGTCCCACCTGCCCTCGCAGCTCACGCCCTGTTGCAGATTCCCGCTGTCGTGTGGGGTCGAAGAGCACTCCCATCCCCATCCTTGCTGTCCATATCACACCTTGTACCCAGCAGATTTTCTCTCCACGATCCTTGCATGTATTTCCATGTACCTAGCCACCTAGCAATGCATGAGTGTTGTCTCTCCGTCCTTCCGCCTGCACGAAGCGTTGTCCAAAGATGGGAATTTGACTTCGATGGCTCCTCACACCACAATCGTGACTACGAATCCCTCGTGGGCCTAGGCTCAGCTTGGTGGAGCCACAAGATAGGGATGTGGGCAACCAGTGGTACGTGATGGTGAATGTGCTAAATGGCAGCAGGATCATCGGCCATCCTGTTTAGGTGTTCCTCACAATATTACATCAAAACCCCTTAGACTCAATCACCTGCTGCTGTTGGTGCACCTACACACTAGTTGCATTTGCCTGTCTGTTGACGCATGGCAGGCACGACTCCTGTCTCGTGTTCGTCTGTGCCAGTGGCTTTGCATTCAAGGGGATCTGCACCTCCCAACTTTCAGGTTTTCTCAACTCGCACAGCGACCTGAGCTCACAACATGCCCTCCCGCGAGCCGTACCGTGGCCTCTCTCGCAAGTTAGTCCTTGCTTTCGACGTTGGTACGACGTATAGCGGAGTTTCCTACTGCATACTCGATCCTGGGGAGGTTCCAAATATTCTCGGAGTTTCGAGGTAAGCGCAACTCTGCGCAGAAGTGGGTGGCGCTGACGCGCACTTCATTCAGGTATCCTGCCCAAGAACACGTCGGAGGTGATAATAAGATACCGTCCATCTTGTACTATGACTGTCAAGGTGCCGTGAGAGCTGTTGGCGCCGAGGCACTACAGCAGCACATCATTGACCAAGCAGAAGAAGAAAATTGGATCAAGCTCGAATGGTGAGCTCAGTGAAGAGACGACTCTGTGTCGTTCCTTTGTTCACAGACATGCTTTTAGGTGGAAGCTTCACTTGCGAGCGAAGCATTTGGTGTCGTCTCACATCAAAGACGAAGACATCCCACCTCTTCCTGAGGGTAAGAGTGCCATCCAGGTTCTCGGGGATTTTATGCGGTATCTCTTCAGTTGCACTCGCAACTACATCATCGAGTCTCATGCTAGTGGTGCTTCCATGTGGAAGTCTGTGGAGCACAACATCGAGTTCATCCTCACCCATCCGAATGGATGGGAAGGGCTACAGCAGCAGCAAATTCGCCGCGCTGCTGTGATTGCAGGGTTGATACCTAGCGAAGATGAGCATGCGGATCGAATTCATCTACTGACGGAGGGGGAGGCCAGCCTTCATTTTTGCGTCACCCACGTGTTGGCGTCGGACTCGCTCTCCAATGTCCCCATTGTTAGTTCCGACGAGGCTGAAGAGGACGTCGAGGAGGAGTTGGAACATCAGGGCACCGTCATTATCGATGCTGGAGGCGGTACTATCGACTTGAGCGCCTACTCCATCAAGCTATCCTCTCCCAGAGCATTCAAGGAGATTGCACCTGCAGAATGTGACAGCTTGCGTGATGAATTCAAGAGTTTTTGTCTAATCCATTGTCCCCATAGGTCATCTGCAAGGATCTGTTTTCGTCACACAAAGAGCCCACACATTTCTCAAGGGTATGTGTTACTCGTTATTTCCAAGGACCCTTGTAACATCACATTCTACCACAGCCAAACTTGCTAATTCACGATACGGGTCACCCGACATTGTCCAGCAGATGAAAGAGGAATTTGATAAGACTACAAAGCTGAGGTTCCGCGACGCTGACGATCCGCAATACATCAGGTTCGGAACTGTACGTGACAAGGATCCTCAGTATGATATTCGCTCTGGCCAGCTCAAGTTGGCTGGGTAAGGTGTTTCTTATATTGAATGCGTAACACTGACCCTTGAACAATGGCACAGAGAAGACGTTGCGAAATTCTTTGAACCTTCTGTGGCGGCGATCGCGGATGCCTTCGAGGAGCAGCAACGAGCAGCAACGAGGCTGCAGATCGAAATCAAGGTGAGGTTGAATTTGATATTGCGCTATCTGCGTGGCTTGATGGTACTATGTAGCATGCTTTCCTAGTCGGCGGTTACGCTGCCAGTGATTTCTTATTTCGCCGTCTTCAGCAGCATCTAGCATTTTCGAAAGTGCACTTATGCAGACCCTCAAGTCACGTGTACGTGTTGTGGCAACGTGGTTGGGTTCCGTGCTCATCAGCCCTTCAGTAACAAGGCTGTTGCAGATGGCGCTGTGTCTTCCTACATTGATCCACTCGTCACTTCGCGAACATCAAAGTATACGTATGGTACAAAATGTCGTACATCATACAATCCGTCGCTTCCTGATCACCGAGAGAGAGAACACACGCAAGTCATGGCAGCATCAGGGAGGATGATGTTACCACACGCGTTCCAATCAATACTGAAGAAGGTTTGCACTGGTCGTCGATCTATGTCAATTTTTTATTTAGTTTTACGATAGGGAATCCAAGTTTCGGAGCAGCAAGAATTCCGACATTCATTTCGCAGAGAACGAACCTCGCGCTCTGCATTGACCAAGATGAATGAGACGATTCTCGCATACAGAGGAGACCTTCTCGATCCTCTCTGGTGGGATAAGGAACCTGGTAAGTTTGGTGACAATGTAACCGATATGCATCACTGACGCGTGATGTCAAATGCAAGCGCGCTTTACCAGAATGTGTAACGTGATTGCTGACACCTCTAAGCTTGTCCACTCTCTGTGTCCGCAACAATCTCATGGAGGGCAGGATTATTATCGCCTTAATTTCGACGTGATCCTGCTCTTTGGTCTCACTGAGTTGGAAGCCCAGATAAGCTGGATGCACGAGGTTCGTCTTGTCGTTGTGCCAGCGTCGAGCAAACTGTGTCACTTACATAGCGTCCAGGGTGTGGAGAAGAGGTACGACCCAAGCAGCGGAGTGGGATGATGCATTTTACTAACCTGAAAACACCAACAGAAGTCCCGCTTCGATTGTGTACGATGACTAGTTAGTATCGTCAACTGCTGATGAGCGTTGTGCTGTTTTCTCCTTGTATTCATGTCTAGCCATGAAATCACCTGTTTGTATATTTCGATTTGGGTCTCTGGGTGAGCTCCTTCATCAGGGAATATTTGAATGTTGCGTCCAACGAGACCGTGGCACTTGCCAATGGTTTCGTCCCATCAACAAGACAAACCTCACCTTTTTGGGTGGAAAAAAGCTGCGGCAGACTCCGTGCTCTAGCTGTTTCTATGCGTCGCAACTACATATTTACGGCGGTTCAACCGTTGGAACAAATGTATAGAAAGCCGTACATCGAATGTATGCCTCACACGTCCGAATGAAGGGAAGAATCCACACTAGCAGGGGATCCGCTGAGCCGCAGGACGCGTCAAACGGTAGGTGTCGGCACTGGGAGCATGTGTACTGAGGCACCCGATCCAGTTGGCCATGGACTAATAGTCTCAATCAGCTTGCTATTTCCCTGCAACGGGCGCGGGGCTGTCGCTGCTGTTGTCGCGTCCCTCATGACATTATACCGTCGTCTCGAGCCAAGGTTCATTTTCGTAGCACAGTCCACGATCGGCTATCAATCTGAAGATCACCAAATTGAAGGTGCGGCGCAGTGCAAGGAAAGGTACGTATAGCATTTTCGCGGCTCATTTCCTGATGGGCCGCCTCCTTTCAATTACATGTTGAGGATGACCAAGTCGCATCTGGTCGACTGGTATGCATATCCGACATCCTTCACAGAAGCGAACCCGTGCTAAGTTAGCGACAGGAGTCCGGTCAATTTTTGCATGGGCAAAAGGTTGCTTCGGAATGCCCTCAGCCCTTGTGTCAAATAATTCCTCAACAGGGGTGTATCAAAGCCTCGAATTCGACATAATCAGGCTGTCGTTCGGATTACCAAGGCACAGAATCATAGTTGATTGTTTGTATCAGTACATGTTGGGCGTCGAATGCTAACTTATGAAATTACTTAGGGACTTTGGGCCGGAGCATACGATAGGGACATATTGCACGACATACGGGCCTCGGTTCTTGCGAACGATCTTTCACAGCGTGGCACCAATCGTACCACATCCGTGGTTCTATGTGACACGCTAAAATCGTTCCCAGGGAAGTGGTGATTCGTTGATTTGGATGTGAATGCCAACTGTGTGAGTGCACGAAGAAACTGGCGAGATCCCCATTGATCCCCGCTCCCCGTGTAGGCAGAGCAGGTGTAAAGCAAGCACGTCACCGAGTCACGGAAACCGCATGAAGCGGACATGAGCTAGATCCGATCGGGCTTCTTGTTATAAACTGTGTGTCCCCCTCGCCTTATCCTGCCACGACGCAAGGTGCCGGGAACGGTGTACAGTGGCAATAGGTGCACCTGATAGCAGCATTGACGAGCCACCCCTCTTTCTTATACGCTTATACGCGGGCTAAATCGTACATTACCTTTCGAAAGCAATACGCGAACAAGCCTTTGACACCCTATCGAAGCATGCCAGAACGACAACCATACCAAGGATCCGCTCGAAAGCTGGTTTTGGCTTTTGATGTAGGCACCACGTATAGCGGTGTCTCATACAGTATTCTTGACCCAGGCGAACCACCACTCATTTGTGGTGTTACACGGTGAGCGCTGACACATATCCTCAACGTATTCATTATATCAATCGTCTGGGAAGCTTCCCTGCCACAGATCACGTCGGCGGAAACTCCAAGATACCATCCATTGTGTATTACGACCTGGAAGGCGTTCCTCGTGCGTTCGGTGGTGAAGCCCTCCAGGAGAGCATAATTGAGAGAGCAGAGGAGGAACAATGGGGCAAGTTGGAATGGTGAGAGCCCTCGTCCGTAAACGCCATTCACCGTCCACTAAAGTACTGGAAACTAGGTGGAAGCTCCATCTTAGACCTAAAAATATGGCGTCCAGTCACGTCAGCGATCAAGATATTCCCCCACTTCCTCCGAATAGGACTGCCATACAAGTCCTAGCTGACTTCATGCGGTATCTCTTCCAATGTACAAGGACCTATATTCAAGAAACCCATGCAAGCGGGCGTGACATGTGGACATCATTTGAGAACAATATTGATTTCGTTCTAAGTCACCCAAACGGATGGGAAGGTCCGCAGCAAACACAGATACGACAAGCAGCGGTCCTTGCAGGATTAGTCCCCGATTCTCCTGAAGGACAAGCTCGAATTCAGCTAGTCACCGAAGGCGAAGCGAGTCTGCACTTTTGCCTGAGTACTGAGAAAACAGCTGGTTCATTCAAGGTAGCGTGCGAGCTCGCGTTTGATGTGTGTGTAACTGAAGTCTCTTCTCAGGATGACCAAGGTGTGATGATTATTGATGCAGGCGGTGGAACCGTCGATGTCAGCTCGTACTACATGACAACGTCTCCCGCTACGTTCCAAGAGATCGCTCCATCAGAATGTAAGGAAGCATTCGAATTGGATTACCTGTACTGATGAACCGGGTTGAAGGCCGCTTGCAAGGCGCAGTATTCGTCGCCAGACGCGCTCAACAGTTCCTGACAGGTAAGCTAGCAGAACGGGATACGTTCGAATGACCTCATGATCGTATTAGTGAAGCTCGCAGGTTCCAAATTTGGGACCCCAGAGGACATCGCTCAAATGACGAGCGAGTTCGACAAGACAACGAAGCTTCGTTTCAACAATTCTACTGAGCCATCTTACATCCGCTTCGGAACTGTGAAGGACCGCGACCTCCCGTTCAACATCAAATCTGGACAGCTCAAAATCCCGGGGTAAGTGGTACTTTGTTATACTCCATCTCACCTGCCTACTCACGACGCTCGCAAACCCAGAACCGATGTCGCGACTCTTTTCGAACCCTCTGTCACAGCGATTATCGCAGCTGTGGAAAGTCAACGAAGGCTGGCGACCAAGCCCATCAATGTACGTCTACCCTACTAGATCGCCATACAAGGAGACTGACGATCACCAGTCCATCTTCCTCGTTGGGGGTTTCGCCGCGAGTGATTGGCTCTTTTCGAGGCTGCAAGAGCATATCAAACCGTTGAACCTCAATTTCTGTCGCCCTGATAGTCACACGTAAGTGATATTCGAGATCGACTTGGTTTCATTCATGTATACTCTAAATCTATCAGAAATAAAGCGGTCGCGGATGGCGCTCTTGCCTTTTACCTTGACCACAGGGTTTCGGCGCGTGTTTCCAGATTTACGTATGGCACTCGATGTGCCATAGAGTTCAACAAAGATGATGACCAACATAAACTTCGGGCTGCGTCTGCGGTCCCACGTCCATCGGGGCGCATGGTCCTTCCGAATGCGTTCAGCGCTATATTGCACAAGGTATGTAGCTTGTGGATTGTAGTCGGTGAAGACTGACATAGAAAGGAAGGGGACAACGGTGTCGGAGGCAAAGGAATTCCGAAAGGATTTCATCACAGAATGCGCGGAGAGGACGTCCTGCGACACGATCGCTACGGAAATCGTCTGTTACCGCGGCAATGCGAGTAATCCTCGTTGGACGGATTCAGAACCGGGTAGGTAGAAATTGTCAATGATTGTCGGCGTCCATGCTGACGCTGTTATTAATCCTACAGGGATGTTCTCCAACTTATGTACCGTCCATGCGGACACATCCAAAGTATCCAAGACGCTCAGTCCCCGACGCGGTTTCGCGGGGCTACAGTTCTACAGGCAGCAATTTAGTATCGTGTTGATGTTCGGGTTGACTGAGTTGCAGACGCAGATTATCTGGATGGAAAATGGTGAGGAAAAGAGGTAGGACTTTTTCTAGCTTTGATTGGTCCAGCTACTTATGAACACTTGACAGGGGTCCTGCGACTGTCGTATTTGATCAGATCGTAGAGGAGATGTAACGTATTCCACATCGTGTCACTCATAGTCGATTCTACGTGTCCTTCGAGCTAAGCGAGCTGGGATCCGAATCCGTAGTCTTTTCATGGAGTTGGTATCTGGATCGGCATCGGCGTCGCAGGTTGGGGTATATGGTCGGACCTTGAAGTCGTACTGCTCTCGCTTAGGTCACATGCTGTAAAATATTAAAGGCCCTCCGGATAAATAGGAAAAATTTGTAATATAGTATTGGATGTAGCTAAAGTTGGGGCGACTGTGTGAGAGGGAGGGACGTCTGGGCTGTCAGTTCCGCTGCTTGTCCGTCGGGACACCCCTCTCCGAGGATCGGGGCCGGACCACGGGGCTACGCCGTGTACAGTACGAGCATTGACAGGGAGGGATAAGGGAGCGGGCAGGAGCGGTTTCGAGCCTGCGAAAGCTCTCATCGGGGGGCTTACCGCTACCCCAACCAGGTCCGTTTAGGTGGCTACCAGCCACAGCGAGGGAGTGAGTCAGGTCCCCAGGGGCTGGGGCGCCGTCATAGGGGAGGACGCGACCCCGGCTGGGTTGGTATTTGAGTGGGTTGTCACGAGTGGGGGGTGGGAGCTTCCATCCGGCCAGAGCTGCGTGTCAGGCGCGCCCCACAGGTCATGCGGCAGCACGGAGTACCCTTTCGGATCACCGCGCGACTTTTTCGACACCATGCGGTTCTCCACTGGGACACCGTTTCCCAGTGGAGGT
>JBBPMQ010000150.1:0-41541 GCA_038090375.1 Boletus rubroflammeus | reverse complement strand
TCCGACCAAGCAGATGGCGGCCCATTGCAAACATCATATGAACCCACTAACACTGGCTCTGATGGCCTTCTCAATGACATCGAACTCATTGATGTAGACAAGCCGATCAAGCCAACTCGCAGAGACCGCAGCCTGGATATTAACCAGTTTTTCTCAGCTCCATACGAGAAGCAAGGCAAAAAATACAGAGATTGCACGAGTTGCACGTAAGTCCAGTGTATTTCTCATAATACGCCTCTGTCTCATAATTCTGTAGCAAGCTACATAAAAAACCAGTACCCATTATCAACGAGATAACCACCTTACACCGTCATATGGATGCCATTTCAAACCATCGCGTACGTTTTGAGCCACTCACTGTGCTATCTGTATCATCTGACACCATAAATAGGTGGAGTATCTCAAGTGGGCTGCCGCAAACGATTTCACCTCAATGTTGCCCAAGAACACCAAGCAGCAATGGGAAAATGCAGGGCTGAGCGCAGGGCTGAGTGCGCAGTCAAGTATTGATGAACACCTCATTCGAAAGGAACCGGTCGTCAGATACTCTGACTCAGGCTTCTGCGACCTCGCTGTCCGCTGGCTTATCGATACAGATCAGGTATGTATGTAACATGATGCATCAATCTCACGATTATGGTAATGTTCGTAGCCTATCCATGCTTTGCAGCACCCGTCCTTCCCCTCCTGTGCCACAACTAGTGTTACCATCCCGACTCGTCAGCGAACCCGACAAAAAGTTCAAGCAACATCTTCTCGATCTTCGTAAGCGCTTGACGGTGAGTTCAACTGAACTCATACGAGCATCATTATTATAATTGAGTCCGACAGAGTGACACCATCAAGGGGCGTATCAATTTGACTTGTGATGCATGGCAGGCATCCAATGTCGACGGTTATTTCGCCGTCACAGGATCTTGGGTCGAGGGAAAAGTATCTACTGTTTGGAGCATTGAGTCAGGTTCATACGCCTCAACAATGCACACAATGGCACCCACCTTGGACAAGCACTTTATAAGGTCGCCAAACGTGTTGATGTGGTCCACAAGGCGAGTCTCATATTGTTGACTGTGCCTTACTATCTCATCAATGAACCCTAGATTGGCTATGTTATGTGCAATAATGCGAGTAACAACGACATGATAATGCAAGAATTGGCACGCCACATCAGCTCAGAGACTGGGCAACCTTTCGATGCAAAAAAATGACGCCTACGGTGCATGGCACACATCATCAATCTTGCAACCCAAGCTCTCCTCACCACTCATAGCAAGTCCAAGCATTTTGATCCAGCAGCTCCCGACACAGAAATACTAGTCATGTGAAGGGATGCTGATGGCCGTGATGAGGTGGGCCTTGTGCGGGCAATCGTAGTCAAGGTAAAAATATTAATTTCAATATCAACATTATCTTTTAACTTTAGATATTGCAGGAACGTTCTTCTGCTCAACGGAAAGCGCTTTTTCAACGCATCCAGACATGCACGGATGACAGCCATGTGCCATGTGACAGCACCTTGCAACTCCTCCTCGACATGAAAGTACGATGGTCGTCAACATATCTAATGCTTCAACGTGCACTCAAATTGAAGGAAGTAAGTGTCAATTCATTCCTAGTCACATCCACGCACTCACAGCTTTTCAGGAAGTCAATTTATTTGTCTGGCATCTTGCCATAAACGAACACAATCAAGAAAAACGCCACAAGATATTGGATCTTGAGCTGTCAGAACAAGAATGGGAACGAGTTCAGCTATTGCTGTCCCTCCTTAGGGTACGTTATTGGACTCGTCGCAAGCCAAAACTGCTCACTTTTAATCACAGCATGCCGAGAAGGCACAGCACGCGTTTTCGACTGACATTGGACCTACACTACATGCCGCATTGCCTGCATTAGAGGCCCTCCACAAGGCGTGGTCGACCTGCAAGAGGGGGTTCAAATATATTGATTTCAGCGCCGCTCTCGAGGCTGGACTGAATAAAGTCTCTGATTACTATGAACGTACATCTTCCTCCGATGCGCACATAATTGCCATGTGTATGTACATTCCTATGCTTGTCGTAAATAGGCTCTGACTCCATGTCTTTCTTCAGTACTCGATTCTGCCCAGAGGTCAAACCATATCTGTACACATTGGGGCGAAGAATTGCTCACCGACGCAATCCTGCATGCTGAGGAGATGGTACGTGTTACAAACTTTAATTTTCTATTCTTTCTTTTTCTAGAAACGTCTAGACCCTTATCTTGTATCACTTATCTATGACCATACCATTAGCCCTTATCTACAGGACGCACGGACCAGTAGATAAACAAGTACAAACATTGTAGTCAGTATATATACCCTTGAATCAACGCCCCAAGAACTCTAGTCAAGTTCTTGTTGGGATTCCCTCTCAATGAGTTTCCTTCTCTCTAAAGCATTTTCTGGTGTGAAGCATCCCAAGTCTTTATTAGATTTGAGGTCGTCAACAGTACGTGTTTTTTCTCGGTCTAATTACTTATGTTCTAAATTACTGACATAATATCACAAGTACAAGGAGCGCTACAACACGCTCTATGGCAACAATGCACATTCCTCACAGGCCACAGGTAACGGTCAGAAAGTGATGTCTCATGGCCAGAAGCTCAATACCCTCGTCCAACTCTCATCTGACGAAGACTGTTACGAACTCTAATTTTCTAATCTTTCTTTTTCTAGTCACGTGATATTTTCCACAGTCACGTGACAACACGTGCACCTTTCTAATCACATGACCTTATCTTTTGTTTGGACTCATCATGTAATCCACGGTCTAGACCAGTCACGTGACTCGCCTCACCTATTTAATTACCAAAGGTCTAGAAACGTCTAGACCCTTATCTGCTATCTCTTATCTATGATGTCATACCTTATCTACAGGACGCACGGACCAGTAGGTAAACATGTACAAACAACTGTAGCACTATAAGTACTTTGCAATCAACGCCCCAAGAACTCTAGTCAAGTTCTTGTTGGGTTTCCCCCATATCATCTTAACTCTAAAGCATTTTCTGTGTGAAGCAACCCAAGTCTTTATTAGATTTGAGGTTGTCAACAGAGATCAGGAATGCAAATCCAGAACATATGTGACTCGCACCAATATTATTGCGTGCAAAGCAGGCTGTCGGGCTTACGTTCAATGCTGACATCCATCTGACATTCGAGCAAGAAGAGGCACTTGGTGATCAACTTCATATTCATGTCATCAAGATTCTCCTCAATGGTGACAAAGCATTCAATGACTATCCATACCGCTCAGACCCCCTGCTCCAGCACAAACCTCAGCGGAAACTCCCAGCCAGTCCCAAAACCAAACAGTATCCTCTTCGTACATCAACCATTGATGAAAGCTCCATTTCTGATTGCTGTCATCAACGATGTATACATCAATCAACTCAAGATGGCTCACAAGGAGCTGGCTGCTGATGTCTTGAAGTGCATGCTGTTGTAGTTCGTCTAAGGTGTAATCGAGGACAGCCTGTGTAACAGATCTGGTGGTGTTCATTTCATGATCAATGAAAGGAGTGGACGGTTATGAGAGATCGAAGTCAAGTCGCGTTGATCATGCTAAACAATATTTTGTTATTTTCATTTCCAATCATTTAAAAACATTTTCATCGTCGATAATCTCGCGTTTTTTCATTGGTTGATAATCACGTGCCCCGATCAATCCGCAATCTCCCCTTACGCCCCAACGAAATTTACCAGACCGTCTATCGACGGTTTGCCTCTCAACGCGGCAACCTCATAGAGACGGGCTGGTCACCAGACTAGGCCTCTCTTCGGCAGCAGACGGGATGAAAAAAGGCATACACTATAAGTTTGGGGCGTTGGAGCCGGTGGTGGCCGAAGTCCTTACAGCTGTCCGCTAGCTCTTGTTTACCAACAACAGTAATCAAGATCGACATACTGAAACCAAACGAATCCTCTCCGTAGGTCTGCTATCTTATCACCTTCCACGCAATGTATGACTGGACGACTACAGCCACCTTAGCTCTCGGGTGTGTTGTGATTCTAAATATTGGACGACGAGCGCTCAAGAGTCAAATCTCAAGTTACCCGTTGCCCCCTGGACCTCCTGGGTTACCATGGGTTGGGAACGTTATCGGAATAAACAAAAGTGCTCCATGGATAACATATGCCGAGTGGGCAATGAGATATGGTGGATTACAACATGTTCAGCTCTACGCCATCCACTCAAGCCGATATCCATGCAGGCGACATTGTTTATTCTCGACAGCTGGGAAAAGATATCATCATCCTCAATTCGGAAAAGATTGCAAAGGACTTCCTCGAGAATCGGTCTGGGAACTATTCAGACCGCCCGTACCTCATCACCACTGAAATGTCAGTTCCTTGTGTCTTATTCATACTGTTAATCTCAATCCACCATTCAAGGTGTGGTCTGGGTTTCAGTTCAGTTCTTTTACCTTATGGCGATCGATGGCGATTGCACAGGCGGTTTTTCCACCAGACGTTTCGGCTCGATGCAGTATCAAGATTTCTGCCCTTGCAACACCACAAGGCATGTCATCTCCTCCGGCGGTTGTTCGATAGCCCCGAACAACTCAGTGATCATGTGTTCGAGTAAGTGTATCACACGAGAGTGAATGCGGTGATGGACCTAACTCGACTCTCCATCGAGATACACGGCGTCAGTCATTCTGAACAGCACGTATGACTATGACCCAGCATCTCGAAAGGACGAGCTCGTCGACGTTGCGGCAAATGTATTGAAGATTGTGGTACCTGCTTTTCGTCCCGATGTTGCCATTATGGTTGGCGCCTTTCCGTTATGTGAGTCGATCATATTCATATTTCCTGTTGTATGTTCCATTATGACATGAATCCATTGCAAGTGCTCCATCTCCCGTCGTGGTTTCCTGGTATGTCATTTAAGAGGCAGATGGCCATCGCACGCATCTTTTCGAAGCAGTATCTGGAACAGCCGTTTCAGTACTCTCTTCAAAGAGTGGTAATGGTCATCTTGACTGCTAATCCTGTGCGCATGTTCAATAATTACATATCCCAGACGTGCGGTAGCACCGCGTCGTCATTGGTACACGATGCACTGCGAGATATGGAAGAGAAAGGAAGTTCGCCAGGCGAAACGTGGATGGAGGCGCTCAAGGAGGCATCCGGGACTGCGTTTTTGGGTATGCTACTCAGACTCTTTGCGAGATACTTTGCTTATGTGTGTTATCCAACTTTTTAGCTGCATCAGAGACCGTACGTGACAATATGTCCTCATGGTAATGATCTTCGTTAACAGTATTAAAAAGTCCCACTCGGTCCTGATGACATTCCTTCTGATGATGGTGTTGAACCCGGCAGCGCAGGAAAAGGCGCAAGCACAAATCGATGCAGTGGTGGGCCAAGCCAGATTGCCGACCATAGATGATCGACATTTGTTGCCCTTCGTAGACGCCATTTTTTGGGAAACACTCAGATGCCACCCCATGTCTCCTTTGTGTGAGTAATTCCGTTCCTTTGTTAACTCCCGTTACTGATCCGCTTGAATCACACAGTGCTCCCTCATGCTGCTGTGGACAACGATGTGTATGGTGGATTCCACATTCCAAAAGGTGATATTCAGCAATTCCCTTGAGCGGGCCCAAGTCTATTGACACGCGCTTTCAGGTGCTATCCTAATAGCGAACCTTTGGTTCGTGTTTCTAAATTCCTGTGTAATTGATCTCTCGGTGACCGGTTTCGCTAGGTCGATGGCACACGACGAATCCAGGTACCCCAACCCATATGCATTCATACCTGAGCGATTCCTCAACGACGATGGTTCCCTTAAACCCAATGACATTGAACACATCGCGTTTGGATTCGGACGACGGATGTGTGTCGGGAGACACTTTGCAGACACGTCTGTGTGGGCGGTCATCGTCAAGGTGTTGGCCACGTTCAAGATGTTAAAGCCCGTAGACGAGAACGGGGTGGAGATCCCAGTAGAACCGAGATTTTCGAGCGGGGTTTCGATGTGAGTGCTACACGATGGATATGATTGATCTCGGACGTGATGCTGATTTTCTCTGGCGCAGACATCCACTTCCATTCGGGTACAGAATCGTGCCCAGGTTTGCAGGGATGGATGCCGAGAAACTGGAGCAGCTGATTGTTGCAAGCACTGCTTAACGCAATTTTTTTTTGGCTCGAATTTATCAAGTTTCCTCGTTTAATTATGTGCAGATGTATATCGTTGGGGCTGTTGGACGATTTAAATAATTCACTTGGTTTCTCACAAACCAGCGCACGTCTGAAGTGAGCCTCGGTCATGTGATGGTAGCGAGCTTCCCAGTTCTTGGTCGGTGCAACCGAGGGCTGTCGATCCTGTCAGACACCCATCGACTATGACGGACGTGCAAATCTGGCAGTGGACGCTCACCAAAGAATCTGTCGCGCCCTGCTTTGTACGCGACGTCCTCGCCATGCGTCAATCCACCAACAGAGGTCCGTCCCGCCCGTTCCCTCCTTTCCAGCCAACTCACCCGAGACCGACCAAGATGCCGACTTCTTCTGGCTTGGACATATGCCTTGTCGGACGGTTCTCCTTGTCGGCATGGTCGTCGCCATTCAAGTCTACGAAAAGCGCGCTATCTACACCAGTCGGTCCTAATCCACGTTCACCCTATCTCAGCACTGACTACAACACCAGTCGACGATGGTACAGCCGTGATCGATTGCGTCCTTCGTCATCCTAATCCTACCCTCCCCGCACCCGCACCCGCACCCGTGCCGCGTTCTCTGCCTCGACCCACGGGAGGTCCGAGCGCAAAGACCAATCCCCAACGTTCCTCGCCAAAGGAGCCACGTCTCGACAAGGTCAAATCCGAGTCGACGGAACCACCACCCCCGTTCACAGAACCTGGCTACCCCGTCCGCGTCGTCGGTAAAGTCGTACGACACTACCAATCGAAGCAGATCCATGCCGATACGATTGGTACGTCCCCATGTCGTTTCTATCTACGTATCTGTTGCTCATGCATGCACACAGACCCCTGCCCTTCCTCTCTCGACGAGATCGCACATCTGGAACGCGTCATTGAGCTTCACAAGACAAAGTATTCTCTCGCTGTTCCCTTCGTTCTACCCCCCAAACCCACCGCACGCGCTGCTCCGCCCGATATGTCGACACCACACTCAGGCGTGGATGCAGATGGGAGCATTTTCTCCAATCCCTCGCTCACATCGCGCCCGGGTCCCAGCACCGCGTCGTATACACTCCCCGTACCACCACCTATGCCGATGCCACTTCAGAATCGAAATAAACCTCCATCCATACCGTCGCATGTCCACTCCACCTATCACGGACACACACATGTCCCAGCGTCGCCCGCCGCGTCGTCCATCGCGTCCTCGACGCCATCCAGTCCATGCAAACCATCCAGTCCCACCAAAGCACACGAGGTGAGTCCCTGCACCATGTGGCCAAAACCCATCCCATGCAGTCCGTTGACATCTTACGCTTCCACGACGTTTTCCTTTTGCATCACCAGGTGCCACGCAAACCCAAACTGCGACATCCCTCGCGTCTACACACGCGCGATCTCACTGCGAACACATTTCGACTGTACGTCAAACATTACATGGACAATGCCCCGCCGCCTTTTCCCACTCCTTGGTCTTCTCCCTCACGGAGCACGTGTGGAGGCGTCAAGACACCAACGAAACACGCGCGAGACGAGGGTGAGGGCGATGAACCGACACCTCGCCCTCGCCCAAGTGCAAGAAAGGAGACTTGGGACAGCGAGGAAGCTGAAGACGAGGACCGACCGACCCTGGGTTTCACCCTCTCGCATCTCCGACGTGTACCCGAGTTAGCGTTGCTCGCCGCGCGGGTCGTCCGTGCCGAGACGCGAAAAAGAGACAAAGCCGATCAAGAAAAGGAGCGGGCGAATTCTCGTATCACATCGTCGACCTCGGCGTCATCGGGAAGACCGAACGGGCACGGCAATGGACATGGGTCTACGCCTACGCCCAAGACTGCAGCTGGGGCTGGATCAGCGGCAGACCCATCGCGCAAAAAATTGGCGCGACTATTTTCATGGGCGGTCGTCAAGCTGTACGAAGAAGGGAGTATTGTGCTCTGGGATGGAGACGCGCGGCCGTTACCGGTACCGCCCCCGCCTCTGCCCTTGCCCCCGCCGTCGAGTGGACTGTGGAACAACGACGCACGGAGCAGCACCCTTGGGGCCCCCTCTGCGTCGTGTTGTGCACCGTCTACCCTAGCAGATCTGAGCACGTCCTCGTCCGCATCGGTGCTGTACAACTCGTCCGCATCGGCGTCGCTCTACTCGCACTATCACGCGCCGCGACGGCCCTCTGCCAGTGGGCACCACCAACACGACGAGGGTTCGGAGCGCGACATAGACGTTGTCGATGCGGACGCGGACCCAGCGTACCTCTCGGATCCATCCGTGGACGAAGAAGCGTATGTCCCGCTCACGCCGCGGTTCTTGGCAGGGTATGTAAGGGAGGCGGTAGGTGCGCTACGTCGTGGGGTTGCGCGTGGAGGTGCGCGTGTGAAAGGAGGACCAAGAGGGGGCGGAGGAGGGACGGGAAGGGAACCAACGCCAGAGGACGTCTTAACGTATATGCAACGGACGGACGGGCGGTGGGCGAGGGTGGGTGTGTGGGCTGTGGAGGAGGCGTTGACGGTATTGAAGGACGGGTGAAAGGGGGGTGGTGGTGGATCGGATTTGGTCCTGGTCCTGGACTCGGATGTTGGGATTTCGTTGCTCGAGGTATCTTGTCCTTTTCTTGTGGTTTCCATCGTCGGGTGCTTTCGGCCCAGAAGGGGTATCATGTTGATGTTCATGCCTTACAGTACTTATGCTTGCTCGTATAATTTGTATGAACGTGATGAATGTTCATGATGTCTGGGGACGTCCTTTGCCGTATGGGCCTGAATGCAGCCCACTGGCATGAACACACTGAGCGTGACGCTTCTATAAGCAAAAATCCTCCCTGTACTATCAAGATTCCCATGAGATCACCGCACACTCAAAAGATATCAATGTTTATCTAGCAAAAACAAAAGTGACCACGCGGCTACCCCACCGCTCGTGCACCCGCCAGCCTGAGCATGGCCACGCCCAGGCGAGTACCGCCCACCCCACTGCTTGCCGCTTGCACACTGACAAGCATGAACACCCAACACCGGCACGACCACCTCCAGTCATTCGACGTCAAAGAGCGTGCCTAGGCCGCTTATGCTCATCTCACACGATCTCGTCACAACCAAGTCCTCTCACCTCCAATCCCACTCATTGGCTCGATCATGCTTGGATTATGAATTAGATGGGTCGGCGGTGGTAGCTGCGAGTCGGAGGGTCCCATTGAATCGGATGACTCGGTCTGTAGGTGTACTTGTGGGGCAACTTTTCTATTTACTTTCAGGTCTGTAAAATTGTGCTAGCACTTTTCTAGTCTTTGGCAAATTAGATACTTTAGCTGCCTTGGTGTCTTTGGAAGACACCAAAGTCCCAAAAAGTAAAGTGACATTTTGCTGATGCGGCCCCTGAGTGAAACGTTGAACGTTGAGCACATTGGATTTCATTTTCAGGCAAGTCAAAGTTACACTGAATATCCGGCGTTTTCTTCTTCTTCTTCTTCTTTGTTTATTGTCCGATGAGGCTGACGGTGTCTCTTGTTGGACAGTACATGGCATGAGTGGACGGCGTGCCTCATTGTACCGGGTCTGGTCAACCAGACTAAACCAACTCGGAGAAAGACGACGTAGCACACGATTCCCCCGATTCTCGGATACATTGTACATTCGTTCATCCGTGACTCCTCGTCTTTGCTTTGCTTTGCTTTGCTTTGCTCATCTCCAATCTCGCATCAGCCTGAGGGCAAGGCTACTTCCCACACCCTGACACACCCATCCGCACCCCCGCTCACTATCCTCCCCTTGCCTTTCCCATCCCTCTTGCCACTCGCATCCGTCCCAACGGGAAGCCAAGATACGACCGCACCACCCATCGGGGCAGCCCCGGGCACATGCACGTACCGCGAAAACGGCGGCTGAAGGGTGTACACGTAGACGTGCGTATCGAGCGAGGTCGACGCGAGGTGTGTCGAGGGTTCCGTCGTCTGGGTCGCGGTGGGGCTGAGGGAGGCAGAAAAGGCAAGAGAGGTGATGCGAGCCGTGTGGTGTGTCCATTTGTCGGTGCGTTTCTGCGTGAAGGGAGTTGAGGGTGAGAAAGGAGAAAGGAGGAATGGGGGGGACGTACCTCTGCGGTATGACCGTCCAAGAGGACGATCTTGCCGACGGACTAGTCCGCGATCGACCCAATCCCGAGTCGTCAGTGCCCCGAACCAAACCAACGAAACAAAAATAAAGATAAAAATAAACAGGTGGGAAAGAGAAAGGGATGGGAGAAACGAAACGAAAGCAAACGCACGTCGCCGGCAGCGATATACCCCCCGTCCGCCGAAACCGCCACCGTCGTGATCTGGCCTCTCGCACCCACCCGCTCCGACGTGGCCTTCTCGACGAGGGCCGATCCACGCGCGTCCCAGGCGTACACGTGGACCTTATTGTCCTCCTAGCCCACGTCCGTCGTCACGTCAGCTCCCCGTGGTGTATCGTACGCAGTGACGGGACGCGGCCAGAGACAGACGTACCTCTCCGCCCACGACGACGACCGCACCTGACGCAGCGACCGAGACCGCCTTGTACGTCGGCTGCAGGGTATACACTGTCTGGTTGTGCCGCACCGCTTGGACCGTGGTTTTCCCCATCTTCTCGGCGTAGACGACAAACAGCGTCCCATCCGCCGTGCTCGCGAGCGATATCGGCTGGCCTTTGAGTGCAAGCGTCGCCTGTCTGTTCCGTTCAATCCGATTCAGTTCGATTTTTTGGTAACATGGGAATCCGTCAGCCTGTTTGCCAGTGTGCGCAGACGAGAGGCGAGGAAGAAAAAGACGCACGTAAACCCAGCTGCCGGATCGACCTCCTTCAGTCTATCGTCGAACCCAGCGGAATACACCTGTCCACCGACGCCCGCCGTCAAGCCCGACACCAGGTTCGTGTGGCCCTCGCCTTGGACTTTGACAGAGCCCCCCGCCTCCGCCAACGTGATGTCGTACCGGAATGCACGTCCGTCCGCGGTCCCGACAAAAAATGTACTGCTGCCAGATTGGTCGAGTGTACCCGAGGTCACCGATTTTTGAGGGGCCTAATGGGAAGCGGCCAGGGAGCGACTCGGACGTCAGAGACGGGCTTCCCGACATGGAGGTGGCGATGTGAAGCATACCTGGATGACTCGTGTGACCTTGCCGTTGCCTTCGCGTACGTCGACAACCCCGAGCTCCCCACCCATGGAGAGCGAGACGATCTCGTGCGGGTTCACCCAGACATTTCCGACTTGTTGATTTGGGACGCCCTTGTCGAACGACCACGTCGCCACATTCTTTTGTGTGCCGGCGTCCCCTGTGATCCGATGCAACGAATGACAAGGACAAGATCATAAATTAGATAAAACACTGGAAAAGAAGAAAGGAAAAGACACGCTCACACAGCTTGACAGTATTGTCCATTGACGACGTGACGAATCGATCGCTGGCCAAGCTCCACGAACATGCCATCTACATCATATTTCATATCTTCTTCCATATTCCACGTTCATTATGGGGATGAAGCGGAACATACGATGCTACCCTTGTGTGGGCTATCCACGACGTCCGCAATCTTGTCCCCATTCTCCCCATTATACAAAACGATCTTGAAATCGGACCCGACGCTGACAAAGTGATCTCCGTTCGGCGCGTATTTGACGTCTTGCACGAACTTGGTGTGTTCTCGGATCGTCTGTCGTCGCATGATGATAGTATACATCATCATCCAAACAGCCATCTGAACAATCGATGTTGACGCACCTTGACATACTTGAAGGGTGGGCCTTGGAGTGAATTGCTCAGGCTCAAAGGATAGGCAAACGGACGAGCAGACACGTACCCTGGTGGAAATTGATCAAACCGCCGTCGTCCGCCGTGACCGCACGATAGGGCCGTTTCGGGCGAATAGATACCGCATTGATAACCTATCTCGAAAGAAAAAAACATACACACCCCAAACGTGCCCACAGACGAAAGAACGGCAGACCTTGGAATGCCCCGTGATCTCCCCCGTCGACGCCCCCGTGTTGCACAAAAATGCGTGTGCGAATCTTCAAGTCATTCCAGAGCAATCAATGAACACACGCAAAAAAAAAAAAAAAAAGTAGACACGTGTCAAGGGAATGTAGACGTACTTTTCCCGTCCGTCACCAGCGGCGATAATCCGCCCGCTGTCTGCGTCCCACGCGAGATCGTTGCTAGGTGCGGCATGACGAGGGTTAGGGGTTAGGTGAATTGGACTCGGATCAGCACCACCGAATGCGCGACGGAACTTCAACTCACATGCGCCCGGTCAGGACCTTGTACTCGCCAGCGACGGACTGGTCCTCCTTGACCGTATCCCAGATCTTCACTAGCGACCCAGGCGGGGGTGAGAGACAGGGCGATGTATTTAAGCGAAGAAGATAAGGTCAGCTATTGAGCCCCGACCTGATCGGGTGAAATGAGATGGGTGGCGCACCGAGTCCAGACACGTCCGCCGATGCGCAGTAGAACCCGGACGGTGAGAACCGCGCGACGGTTGTCTCCTTGGCATGCCCAGTAAACGACGTGCTCAACCCCGGATGCTATCATCACGCGTGACCCATTGAATGAACGGCGTTGACCAGAGTCTGAGTTCTGAGGCAGACACGGGACCCACCTTGAGATCGAGGACCTGGAAATATGTGCAATCATGTGGAAAGGCGATGTATGAGACGGGGCTTACAATGACACTGCGTCCGTTGGCATAGATGATCTTATCGGACCCTTTGACGTTGGCTGCAGCGAGCTTCGTCGATCGACCGCGCTCTGTCCCAGGATTGCACGGATAGAGTGCCTGTCGCGTGTAATTCATTTGCGTCTCCTGTGCGTTAGGAAAGTAAACCGAGTGTTAAAGAGTCTGCGTTGTTTGTCGTTGTACCGACCAGAGATCTGAAACACGCTGCGGTTGCAACTCAGGGGCATTCCATATTCGGAGGGTATCGCTCATCTAGTCGCCCGAACAGTTCATTAAAAGAATCAAAAGTCACTTAATGTAACAGAACGTTCTGACCGAGAGAATTCGTGAAAAGAAAAGAAAAGGAATAGATGGGGAGCAGAAAAAAGAACAGGATCACATCACATCGTCCACATGGATACAAGACACCCTTCAGTCATCCGCCAGGTGACACTCGTCCGCGGAATAATTTTTCAAGGGGTCCTTCCGTAAGGCTTCGGCCTCGGACAACACAGTAATTCCCTTGCCTGCGACTTTCGGCTTCATGACTGTTTCAGGTGCAACCGATCCCATCGACGTGCTAGGAGTCTCAGGCTAATCGATTCACACGCGATCGCAAATCGAAAGGCAATAACCGTGTTGAGAAAGCACCTTCACATTGCCCAAGGACATAGAACCTCACCTCATCACGGAACGGTGTGAATCTCGGGGTACAGGGAACGCTACCGTCGGGGCAGTCTGGATCCCGGAATGGTACCACGGTGGCGTTCCTGGCAGGCGTCTTTGGCGGCAGCTTTGTCGTGAGAGGAGCCGGCATTGATTCATCTTCCGCGAACTCCCCCGGACCGGGGTCCCTGTAGGGAACAATCTTGGAAGTACCCCCCATGCTGGTGCCGAGTGCACTCGAACCGGAGGCTACACGCCGTGCTCGTCCCGCGTTCTTCAGTGTTGTCCCCGAAGCTTTCTGGACTTCAGGCACGTTCTCCTTGACCCGCGATTTACGTGTCCCGATATCTGGATAAGACATACGCGACTCCTCCTGGGGCTCAGAGCCCGTTGGGTCGACAAAGATTTGAAGACGGGAATTCGAGACTATTCTCGACCCCGACCCAAAAACATCGCCTTGTGGCGATGACGGTGCACGAGCCCGCCCAAGAGGCCCAGAGGATGACGACGCCGTCACGCCCAATGCTGTACGTCTGGTGGATGGATCTGGTACAGCGGGCGGCGGCATCGCGATGCTAGACATCATCCGCTTTTGAAACTCTGTATGTTTGCTCTGTAGATGATCGAGCGGTTGGGTCTGCCTCGCAATGCCGAGTAAGAACACCGAGTCGGCATCACTCTTCCTGAATATAGAAGAGGTTCGTGTGTTACTCAACGAATGCCACCCACGACCAAGAACGCAACCTACCGTCCTTGCCGCTCGAGTATCGCTGCATACTCTTCATACAAGAGAGCATGATTCGTCCCGATGTCATTCGCGAGCAAGAACCTGTAGATCATTGTCTGTTTCTCGACGAAGCTCGCGTACAAGACCCAGAGCTTGAGGTACTTGAGCTCCGCCCTCCATATGCCGCCACGATCATCCTTGAGCACTCTTGTCGCCTCCTCCAATAGTTCAAGGAGACCAGACTCGGCGCTTTGTCCCTGGGGATAGTTCTCCACTGTCCAATTGACAAATCGGACGTATGCTTCGAGTGGATCATCATCCTCGTCTTGCAGCGCGACCTCGACATTCAGTCGATGTCGTTTACGCGCCGAATTGAGTTGTGCATCGCGTTGGGCATGTGGGGTCGTCAGAATGGCGGACAGGGTGGTGACACGCCGCCCCGATGCTAGTGGCTGGATGTTCTCTTTCGCTGCCTCCAACACTTCGATGTCGACGATGGGGGGCGATACATCTTGTTCCACATTCTCTGGCTCTGCCATGCCACACACTGTTTGTTAATGGACGGTCGTAAATGGCAGTGCAGTGGGCCACACTGGCAGCGTGTCCAATGCAGAACGCGCTGAACAGGCGTCACGTGAGTCTCACGTGGAGACCTGGGTTAGCACTAATTAGCAACAATATCATTTGCTTCACTGGCGGGCACATCTCACCCTCCATATACTTGCCCGCTCGACGATAATTTAGACCACTCATATCCTCTTCGGCCGACCGGTGATGTAGATGCGACATTCAAAGACCGCGACACACGCACCATTCGTTCGGCATGCAACGCTACGCCGGAGGTCTGGCCAATACATTTTCCTCCCTTCGGCACAAATACTCAATCCCGTCTACGCTCTGGGCCACTGGACTCGCGGTCTTCCGATCTCCCGAAAAAACCTGATGATATTTTTGATGACTGATGAGTAGTGCTGCGCTTCCCCCACGACCTGGTGCGCTCCCCATTTGATTAAATCTTCCATGGGAGATTTCCAAAGTCTCCCATTCACGAGGTCTCTCAGTCAACGCCGAAATTTTAACCGACCCCGACGGTGCAACTCCGTTCCCCGGTGGTCATCCAGAATAGGAAAGCGTAGTGTTTGCGGGGATGCGCATCAAGAAGCAATGTTGCTCTACCCCGGACCTGCTCTTGGGTCCCACCAACTTGGACAGAATCTGTATAAGTCCCCACCCTCTTGATACATCATATATCGATGCATCAACACCCTTGCGGACGCCAGTGTGGCATACATCCCATCATGATGCTCACCTTCTAACAATAGCCTACGCCGATAGATGGAATCTCGGAATCTGAATCACATCAGGACCCGACGTGCTAAAAATATGTTCCGATCAGCAAGATTTCTTCCCCTTGATTCCGTGTGTACGGATGCTATGATACAACGACATCCCACGGCGTCGAATCTATCATCGTATTCGCATCAGCCGGTTCGGAATACGGGTCATGCTTTGTGTACTCCGCCCCATCCCCCCGCATGATTCGACACATATGTACACCCTTTGGCTCCATTCCACTCCATGCCTCGATCGGATCCTCTTTAGCACCACACGCCCGCTATCAGTCCGACTGCTCTCTCGGTTACGAATTCACCATCCAACTAGTCAAAGTTTAGGCATCCCTTTCTTCTGGTACACACATAACGCCGAATGACGTCGCCACCCTTGACTCATCTCGGAACTCTGAAACGCCACATGTGTGATTCGCACATGCATGATTCATATCGCGCAGCCTATTCGAAATATCGCTTTGTCAAAGGTCCTTGTCTTTCCATCTACGTTTGCATCTTTGATCCTGAAATGCGTACTTATGTACATGACCAGGAGGAACACAAACCCGCGATGCTGTGATTACCCTCTCGGCGACTGACTTTCACAAAAGCCATTTTCGTCTCAGTTCCTCGATTGGGAGGCCGGCTGACGAAATGGAAATTCTTGCGCGCTTTTCCTGTACAGGAGTTCCAAGTTCGCTGGGCTCAGCGTGATTGCATCGTATACCATGGGGTCGCGGCCGTAATATCGTAGTTAGATCATGATTGCTGACGTGCCTTGCATTTCGATTGTAACGCAAACGTTCAGAATGGGCCAGTCAGGTCAATAGATCTACAAATAGAAGTGGAGCGTACCATAATTAGACGTGACATTGAACTACGGCAAAGACCATACAAATTAGTGGTGGGCGGTCGCTACCCCGTAATGGGTCCGTATGGACGGCATGAGTAAGCGCTTAACTCAGAAAGGCCGCAAACACCTTGCTTGACGTGTTTTATACACAGTTGCGCAGTAAAACCAATCATGTATTCGAGTCGTCAGATCTGCGCGTGATGATTATTGTTGATTATGCTACTACTTAGCAGTGTACTCATTCTTACTGGCGGCAGTCTGTGTCTTCTGTAACCGTCGTCCTGGGCTCCCAAGGATTGTGGTTTAAACCTCACGTCTATTATGGTACATATTCACATGCGTATCAGGGAAACCGGGATCAAGCATGATCCTGTTAATCGTACCCTGAGTATACTCCGCTTGATCAAGTAAAAGAGCCCAAATTTCGGCCTTGTGCCACCCTCCTTACGTTATCCCAATAGCGGTAGAAGAGAAAAGAAAAGAAAAGCAAAACCATACATGAAGGATCGCAAGGTTGAATGATTCAATTAGGTGGTAGGAATTGGTTATGCAACCGGCTGAGCAGGTCCGACGACTTCTTGTTTGACCTTGGATAATTTAGCGATGGTTGCATCGTCCAAACCGAGATGGGCTTTTACGAGTTCAGGTGGCGTGAACGCAAGCCACTGGCTCAGCGAGACGTCCTCGAACTGGCCTGAAACCGACGCGATGAGTGAATAAGTCAAGTACAGACCTGAACGAGCATACCTGAGCGGAAAATTTCGAGGAAGTGCAAGGTCGAGTTGCCAGTGTTCTCGATGTAGTGGCCTGCGATAGAGCATGCGTCGATTCGTTTAATCCAGGACAGAGTGGAGAGGACTAACCATACGAAGGTGCAACGTACGCGACATCACCAGCCTAAATTATCACCCTTAGTAAATCGTCCTGCTGAGGTCGGTGACTCGTACCTGGAAGTCGGTTGTCTGTGCGCTGGCCGACGAAGCGTAGACGGTGATACGAGCGGTGCCGTTACTGCGTGGCGAATCAGACTAGAAACCCAGCAGTAGTAGTGTACACTTACAGGAAGAAGGTCCATTCTGGTTCCGTGGGGTGCCACTGCACAGGTGATTAGGATTCTCGACTCGAGATAGATAATACAGAAACCACTTACGTGGAGTTCACTGCATAAAAGCCAGTAAGCCAAGTCTTCATATATAAGCCAATGAAATATACATACCGCATGCCGCCAACTTCGACGGTGACGTCTACCACGGAGACTGTCGTAGATGCAGGGAATAACTGGGTGTCGACAACCTTGTATGAGCCACCAGGTGCCTGCGTGGCATTCAATTTGGACATAGGGAATGTATAGTTCAATGGAGTGTCATTTGGCACAACCATGTCGCTGTATAAATCTTCGGGAGGAGGAGTAGCTAAGACAAAACAAATGGGTTAGAAAAGCTTACAGAGACGTGTTATGGTGACATACAAGGGAAGATGTACAACTCCTTGCTAGGGATGTAATCGAACGCCGATATATCGACCTGGAAGTTCTTGGCGATAACTTCCTTTGGAACATGCGACAACCAATCCTGTACAACAGCTTATTTGAAGCATATTGAAAACGAGCAGAACACTTACGGTGAGCAAGAAGGTAGAGTCCTCACTGAAGGCACCGCTGTCAAACACCAGGAGGAACTCGGAACCTTCAGCAGTGGTGTTCTTGGCCTGTATACTATGGGGGAATCCGGGAGGGAAGTACCATATATCTCCAGGTGCCTGTTGGACTGTCAGGATGTGAGAATGCATTGCAGCATCATGACATACTATATCCTGGAGGTATATTTGTCCTTGGGGAGTGAAACAGCTGACTCGCAGGTAACCGGAGAGCACATAGCCCCATTCACCATCATTGTGCCAGTGCATCTCACTACATGTCTATAAGCATGCAAGCCGTCACGGTTGTTTCACGATGCTCACCGGATGGCGCCAGCTTCTAGACGCATGTTTACGCCAGCGATGGCAGTGGCGACAGGCATTACGTTCACTAGAATCCATTAGTGCCTCTGCCGAAATGTATTAGATACAGGTACGAACTATTTTGCTGGCGAGCCCAACCACCTGTTTGAAGACGGTTGTGACTGAGGGCAAATGGCCACTTGAAGTTTGCGCTATACAACAACGCCGACGTCAGCAATGTGAAGGTGAGGTGGATGAATCCTACTCACACGTCACCACTGTCCGTCGTTGGAGGGGCAAGTGTATCCGAGTTTTCCACTTGCATCGGGATGTTCTGCGGGCCGAGAATATTGGTCCCTAGTCCTCCACGAATGGGCTGTGGGTTGGCGTCGACCGAGTCCGCTGTCCATAGCCCATAGTTTGGGTTATCACTGGCATAGGGTACAGTGGGTGTGGCTGCAGGAGCAGAAGAAGACGCCGATGGGCTGGACTGAGCAAGGGCCGAAGCAATGACAGCCAATGTAGAAAGGAGGGACCACGAGTGCATCATTTCGATATGTTACTGAGAGCACCGGGCGAACGGGGGTAGATAAAATTTACACAAGGAAACATTTCATCCCAAGGACGACCCTTTTATACAGCAGCCCTCGGATGAGTGGGGCATTCACGAGATGAACGGACCGTCTTCACGTTACGGCAAGCGATAGTACACATTTTCGGCGCGGACACCCGCCTTGGCAAACAATTCATTTGGGAAAATGGCCCATCTCATAAGGAAAGAGCCGACAAATTTCCTTTTCCATCGGTGTCCTCCGATCAGAGCCCCCACGTTTACTGCGGATGCCGTGTAAGTGGTCGATAAATCAGAGAATTATCATTCTCCAAACCATACCTTCAAACGTCATGTTTCGACCTATATTTACTTGATGGGCCTTTATTTACTCCAGCACCTCTGGAACCAATGGCATGATCCCCCATATCACCGCCTCGACGGGCCTTCTGCTATGGCCAGGCGCGCTGTGGATTCGGAGGGTCCATCGCCTTGGCCATGTGCTGACTTTACACGATAACGACCAGGTCTGAGAAGTTGTCTCACACTGACCTGATTTACCTCTCGCAGTGAACGCAACAACACGACAAAGTTCTCGCGCAGAAAAGAATCACTTGGCATCCATTATCAAAGTGACGCTTGCCGTCATCGTTGTCGATGACCTCACTGGCAGGCTCGAGTCGAAGGGTAAGCAGCTAATCATAGCGATCCTGGCCCGAGCTTCGCAGACCGTCTGTTCTATTGACCGTGCACCAGGGCAGGGGGTATGAATGTCCTCAGACCCCCCGGAATTATTCCGCCTAAAATCTGCTTGGCATCAGCACTAGCACAATATGACCAGGGAACCAACCATCCACTTCTGCACACGGACCCTGTCAATGAGACATATGGAACCTTCTTGTGTTGTGTATTTTTCCCCCTTCTTTTGGTCCAACGGTGTTGCGGGTAAATGCAACAAATTGTGAGGACCATGGAATGCTATGTCCGATTGTGAACCGCGCTATGAGGAAGAATGTCCGCAGCGAGCGATGCCCACTCATTTCGGCGCGATCGCACATCAGGTCGTTCGGCACTCGAAACTCCCTGCTAAGCAGCTGCAAACATACATTTCAAAACTATCCAAATCACGCCGCAAACGCCAAAGTTTTTGTCCTTCAAGTTGCCCATAAGCATCAGGATATATCGATTGACGGTACACGCAAAGATTCCCGGTTCGAAAAACACCCAGGCTAAAAGAGATCTGCGGGACGCCAAACAATCAACACAAGTCCCGCATTCGGTCAGGCATTGTCTTTTCGTGTTTCCGTTACTGCGTACCCACGAAGATGCATCATTGGACGAACGGGTTCATGACTGACCGGAGAACATTGCGACCGGCGACCACGCAGCGTGTCCGTATTTATATCACATGAGCTATCCCGAGATGTGCGTGGTATTATGACTCTTACTTATCAGTCTCTACGAGCGGCGTGTGTTCTCTGAAAAAGGCCTGGTAGCACTCAAACCGAAATAACCATCCAATCCAACACGATCTTTAAATAACTGTATCAGATGGTCTTTTCTTAGATCAACGTTCAATGGGCTCAGCTTGCACACTCGGCCGATGCAAAGTAAACTCCTATCATACCGTCTGGGGCAGGTTCCATACCATGTTAGGACACTCGAAAATGAAGGTGGAAAAACCACAAAGATGTGTTCATTTGCACAACGACGGCCTCAATATCGACTGCGGACAGGTTCCGCGTGTGCAACGATGGAGACGCATCTTCCCATGAATTGTGAGCAGTTCAAGATCTACATCGCGGTACAGAACCCGCCAGAACGTGAAATCATTATCATGGTCTGAGCCTCGTGGAACAAACCGAGTGAAGGTCCGCATAAACTTCATCGAAGTACGCAAATGCACGAAGGATCTCTCGCGCACCTGTATCACACAAAAATAATCCATGAACGCGAAAACTGTATGTGAGTACCGGTGACCATAGCATGAAAGCTGCGCAAACCTACCCCGACAAGGAACTCCCCTCTTTTTGGGTACACCGCGGTTTTCCGTGGATGTTCAACTACCAATGCGATGTCAGATAAATCGACGGGAACACGCAGCGCATACAAATTATGCGGAAGCCGGAGAGTCGTTTTTCTCAGCGGAGGCATATATGGTTTGTCGACATGCGGAGACGGGCACACGACATCTGTTTTGCACCAAAGTGTATCATGATGTCAGGTTGCCTGACTCCAAACGACCGTGTTACTGCGCAAATGCGGAGGAGAAATCCCCAGAGAGGGGATCGTCCAAAAAGTGTACCTACCACGCGGCAAATTCTGGAGCCCGCAGGAGAAAATCGCAGTTAGACGGGTCGAAGGCGTTGCTACCAGCTTCACTCACTGCAACTTCTTGAACGTCTCAAGTGGCACAAGGCGAATGAGTATCCCCTTTTCACGGGAAGACACGGATTCCAGGATCAACTTGCCACTCACTTTAGGATGGTCCAGCACGAACGTGAACTTACGATCACCGTATTGTCCCGTTCTCATTGTTCTGAGGAGGTCGCGTGGACCGTTCGAGGCGGTGTAGGCTAGGGTCGGGTTGCTGATGTAATGTTTCCACGCGCCGCGAATTTTCTGGTCGCATCGTCCGGGCGTTGACCAGCACCTTGACGTCCAGCACGGGCTGTTGGCTTGCCAAAGGGTATGTCGCTTTTCAAGGTCTGTACGGGATCACAACTCACTTATTCTGAGCAGTTACGACTAGACAGACGACCGTTCCCGATAATCGACGATGGCTTCTGGATATGCCTCCCCTCCATTGCAAGAAGGCGATGGCCCACAGCCCCACCCATATATTCACGAACCCCTACTGTACATCTCAAATCTCCCACCTTATGTTACGGATGAGAATCTCGCGATTACCTTTCAGTCTTGTGCGCCCTTCAGACCTAATATTCCACGCGACGGGAGCAGCCGCCCGCTCTCTGGGACGATTGAGTTCAAATTCCTCGAGAAAGGTGTGATTATTCATCGTGTGTGATGTGTCTCTAGTGATCGACACTATCCTCCATAGCCGAAAAAGCCCTGGCCACTTTGCAGTCGCGTCCCATTCAAGGCCTTCAACCCTCCGTAGTGCTCGTCCTCTCACCGTACCCCCCAACCTCACCGCCCACATCGCTTCCGCCTCCCTCCGCATTACCGCGTCTCGTGAAGCATCTCCCGGTTGGCTTCTCCGATAGCCAGCTGTATGACCTTTTCCGACCCTATGGTGCTCTCGCGTCGGTTCGCACGCAGACTGGATTTGGAAGTGATACCGGAGTCGTAGAGTTCTGGCGTGAAGAAGATGCACGCATTGCCGAAGAGGCGATGCATTGCTTCGATGTGGAAGGCCAAAATATCGCTGTAACAGTATACCAGGGCAGGAGGACTAGTGGCAGTGCCACTGAGTTTAGTGCTCACGCTCCTACTTTCGTACCTTCTGGCTCTGTGTATCCTTACCCCACACAGGTAACACTTTCTTATTTGCGTTTCTGCTAGCTAACACCATATCCATAGTATTCCCCTCCCCGTGTTCATCCATTTGCTACTTCGCCCCGGACCTCCATTTTTGTCCATGGGCCAGGACAACAAGTTCAACTCGCCCCTTTGAATGGACCTGGTTCAAATAGTCACAGTGGTCTTATAGACCCATGCAATTTGTTCTGCAAGGTCACTCCGGAATTCACTCACTCCTGACCATACCTTCACGATATTTGTTTCCTCAACAGAATCTGGACCCGGATATCGATTCGAATGGACTCTTCACTCATTTCCGTCAGGTAAATACTCACTCTCTCGGGGGTTGACTTCTTATTCATGACACATGTAGTTTGGACAGATTGTCAGGTAAATTGCATGTATTGTTACATGTTTCGTTTGTTCGATCATCTCTCAGTGCACGAGTAATGCGTAATGAAACCGGCGAGAGTCGTGGGTTCGGCTTCGTCTCCTACCAAACACCCGATCAAGGTTGGCCTCAGACAGTATTGCAGCATCTGATTGCTGATCACCACCCGCAGCGGCTGCCGCTATGCATGCTATGAACGGCATGCTTCTTGGTTCGAAACAACTTGTTGTCAGATTACACGAACCCAAGCAATTACGCCAGGAGAAGTTGGCTCAGCGTTTCGGTCATAATGGCCACCCACGGAGCGCCAGCGGTGCGACAAGCCCGACCGCAAGTGAGGGTGGTGAGAGTTATGTCGGTTTCTCCAGTCCCCGGTACCCTTCGTCGGTGCTTGGTTCTCCTGTCATCGGAGTCGATCGCCCTGATAGGGGCAGAAGAGGCTCCGGTAGCTATTACAATGTAAGCATACGTCCCACCTACTTCAACCCAGGCTCACGCGACACAGGCTGCCCTCTCCGGTACCCTCAATCTGCCCATGCGCTACGATGACCTTGCGGCGCTCTCACCCGTTGTCAGAAAGGAGGTGCTCATGGGTGAACTGAGCAGACGAATCAAAGCGCATGAGGGCGTACCAGCGAATGAACTTGACGGGGTCGTCGAGTCTCTTGTCAGCCTGTCTCTGAGCGAAGTCGTGGCGGGTATTCAGGACCCTTCCAAGCTAGCGGAACAGGTTGCGAGTGCGCGCGCAGCCCTGAAGCCCAACACACCGTCGCCCGCCAAGTCACCGTCGCCCGCGAACTCCCAAGACTCCCGTTTGTTGGATCCGACCCAGTTGGCTGCAACAGCTTCGGCCCCCGAACACCCTTCGACTCCAATTTCCATTTCTGCGTCCCTATCTACGCCTCCACGCACTTCCTCGCCTTCCGGTTCTGTTCCGCCCATCTCCGAGAAGGATCGTATGGCTGCTGCTGTTGCTAAGATGGAATCATCTAGACATGGCGAACTTGTAGAATTGTTGATGAGTTTACCAAAGCGCGAGAGAGCGATGTGTCTCTTTAACGTCGAGGTGCTTAGAGCCAAGATAGTGGACGCAAAGATTGTCTTGGACAGTTCTGATGCGGAAGAAGCGCCCAAGACCGAATCGTCCGCTGCACCGGTGCCTGTCACGCCCCAGGCAAAGAAGATTTCCACGTCCCCACTCGAGGACTCGCCGACAACACCTGCGCTGTCGTCACGTGGACCGTCTGCAGCGTCGTCACCCGTACCTGTGACGCCGAGCTCGACCTCCCATACCATCGCTTCTTTGGCGCGCTTACCGGCTGCAGAGATCATCAAACTCGCGAACTCCGCTTCGACGACTGGCCTTCCACTGCCCAAGGCTGATCCATTGGTCGCGAAGGCGACCGACGAATTCATCGACGGACTCCTCGACAAACCTATACAGGCCCAAAAACAGCAACTCGGTGACAAATTGTGCGTACCTTTTCCCCCTACGTTTTCTGTGGGCACTCATTAGGTGATCGTTTCAACTCAGGTTCCGAGCCATCAAGTCATATGGCATCAAGGGCGCGGTAAGTCATTCTGCCCCCCTCATGAGCTATAGTTGGACGGACTGTTGACCATTTCTATTCTAGCCCAAATTGACCATTGTGCTGTTGGATCAGGACGATCTCCGGGCGCTCGCGCATCTAATGAACAGCTACCCTTCTGTGCTGAAGGAGAAGGCATTGATCGTGCAAGCGTCCCAGGGTGGCAAGTGAACACAAACGGATGCCATTTCCTTGTGCTATTGTTTCATTTCGCTCGAACACGATTGGGTCCCACGTATCACGGGCAAACCCATCGCCGTTTTTTTACCTACCAATCACCCACCTTACGATTGTGACATTGTGGCACACGGATGACTCGGCGAAGCGTCTGGTAGCACAACTGTTTTGGAGTTGCTCTTTTCTTTCATCGTTATTGTCCTCCCCCCCTCTCTTTTCTTCTTGCATATCTAGGCTCTCGCTCCCCTGACAAGTACTGTTTTTTTCTACTTCGTACCCCTCCCACCCTATCCCACTCTACCCTGTCTTTCACCCATCACATTGCTACGATCGATTGCTCGGATAACGCTGACATACTTGCGACGCTACTCTTGGGCACTCTTCTCTTCGCGTCCCCTCGGTTTATCAATGATCCTTTTCTTTTTCCCCTTCACTCCTCTGCCCCTTACGACCTTTTAACGACCACTCGAAAGTAACCCGATTTCTTTGTGTTTCTTTTTTTTTCATAATGAGGAAGCCTACGCGGTTTGAACGTATGATTCGTGACGAGTGGACGATCGACACGTCGATTACAATAATTCAGTAGTCGATTCCTTCAAGTTTTTAATATTTGCTGAGGTACTCTGGACTCTGGATGGGAGGTTCAATCTCGTCCGACCGTCGGGTTGTATCGTCATTCCGGCAGATTGGTCATTCGCAGGGGTGGCGAGCCGGGAGGTGAGTCGAGAAGCTCGGAAGGGGTAGGCTCCCGGAACCCGGCGAACCCACGCAACTTGGCAGACCCTCGCACACAGTCCCGGTGCGATGCAGGCACGTCACATACATACTCATATCTTGTCCTTTCCGTGTTCATGAAGCTCACTAGATTTATTTCCCGTGCCATTTGCCTCCCATGCCTAGCTGGATCCACTGGTGAAGGTGATTCAGGTAGCTCTACCCAACAGCTTAGCGCCCAGACGCAGCTACCGCATCGTACTCGTGAAGCAGAGAGACCGGAAGGGTTGGATCCAGGAAAGGAGTCCTCCAAGTCGACGGCTCATAACAGATTGGAATGTATCGTAATTACTCGTAAGTTCCTGACCACGAACTTGAGCGATCGCTGATATGTGGGACAGGTATTCGCGCAACTGATGTTACCATCAGACTGAGGCGTTTCCCCGTCGGGTTCTACGTTGCGGTAAAGAGCGAAAACGAAAACGTGACGAAGCGGACTTCGAACAGGGCTGTGTCGGTCGGCAAGGATGTAGTCGAATGGGACGACGAGATTGTATTGTGAGTCATCACCTTGTTTATGTTGCTTGCCGTTTGCCCAATGAGGTTTCAGCCCCGCGGAGCGGTCATCGAGGATATCTCTCAGAGTAGTTGCATCGTTCGAGCTGGGACCGACACTGGGGAACGGTGAGGTTCTGCACGCGTTCGAAACTACTGTTGGCAATTTGCTTGGCCGTAATGGCCAGCTTCATCGTGAGTAGTAGCACCATTTTTATTTGCTTAAGGCACCTAAATACCATTGCGTAGCTATTAAAATTTTGGAACAAAACGACGGGGAGGTTGTCTCTTCACCCACTTCCCTTGAAATCGAGATCGAACGACGATTTTGCGATCGGGACGAATACGCAGCTGCCTCAAATGTGAGCGGATTGCGTTAGTTCAACGTTAGACATATGCTTATCTTACGTCATTAGCCACCAGAGTCGGAGGACATGCGCCGGCTAGGGGAGTTGACGGATAGTGGACATCGTGCACTCGCTTGTTATCGCGAACTTCAGGAGAAACAAGATCTCGACGAATCAATCAGACATTTCGAGCATGCTCGAGACTTGTGTCAGCTGGACCACCCGAGTCGCGCCACTGTCCTTTTCAACCTGGCCACAGCTAAATTGATCTACTGCCGAGTGAACGACGTATCCCCCGATCTTGACATACCAATCGATTTGTATCGGGTTGCGCTTGGTCTCCGCCCATGTGGTCACCCGGATCATCCATTCACATTACTCAGCTTCGGGATAGCTCTCGAAGCTCGCTTCCAAAGGAAAACCGACGAAGCGGACGGGGAAGAGGGCAGAACTCTCCTCTCCACAGTAATGGATGTTGCCCCGGCGGATAGTTATGCATACCACGCGGCGGTCCTCGCACTCGGTAGCACTGCGGGGGCCGAGTTGATTCGAACAACAGACCGTCCCCAAAGCATCAAAGATGACCCTGAGGACGAGGGGAAGGTTCAAAGGCTGGATGGTGCCTTGCAATGGATATTCTATCCGGATTCCCCGAGGCCTACTTTGCTCGACCACCTTGGCATTCTGTGCTGCATTCGGATCAAGTACCTTGTTGACGTCGCCGATCCCGAGAAGGCAATTCCTATGATGGGGGTTGTAGTACAATCCACCTCTGATAACCATCCTGACAAGCCTTTATGGCTAGGGGACCTCGGCTACCTGTTGTTCACTCGCTATGAGCACTCCAGAAACGTTGTTGACCTGGAAAGATCGATTTCGATGTATGAGGATACGATACGCTTCACACCTGATGGTCATCCAGACAAGTCTTTACGGCTGGGCAACCTCGCCTACTCATTGTCGCAGCGTTATATGCGCTTTGGGGACCGCGTCGATCTGGAGAAGTCAATTTCCCTGGAAGAGGATGCGGTGAAATACAGTCCTGATGACAATCCGGACAAGCCTTTATGGTTAAATAACCTCGCCCACTCATTGTCGCAGCGATATACGCGCTTTGGGGACCTGCTTGATCTGCAGAAGTCAACTTCGATAAGAGAGGATTTGGTGAAAGTCACTCCTGATGGCCATCCGGACAAGCCTTTATTGCTAAACAATCTTGGCAACTCGTTGTCGCTGCGTTATAGGCGTCTTGGGAACCCCATTGATCTGGAGAAGTCGATTTCGCTGACAGAGGATGCGGTGAAAGTCACTCCTGATGGCCATCCGGACAAGCCTTTGTGGCTGAAGAATCTCGGCCATTCGTGGTCGCTGCGTTATAAGCGTTTCGGGGATCCCATTGATCTGGAGAAGTCGATTTCGCTGACAGAGGATGTGGTGAAATTCACACCTGATGACCATCCAGACAAGCCTTCACGGCTAGGCAACCTCGCCATCTCGTTGTCGCAACGTTATATGCGCTTTGGGGACCGCATCGATCTGGAGAAGTCGATTTCGCTGCAAGAGGATGTGGTGAAATTCACACCTGATGGCCACCCAGACAAGCCTAAACTGTTAAGCAACCTCGGCAGCTCGTTTTCCACTCGCTATCAGCGCTTCGGAGACGTCATCGACCTCGAGAAGTCAATTTCGCTATTCGGGGATGCAGTGCACTTCACACCTGATGACCACCCAGACAAGCCTTCACGGCTAGGCAACCTCGCCTCTTCATTGTCGCAGCGTTACATGCGCTTTGGGGACCGCGTCGATCTGGAGAAGTCAATTTCGCTGCAAGAGGATGTGATGAAATTCACACCTGATGGCCACCCAGACAAGCCTAAACTGTTAAGCAACCTCGGCAGCTCGTTTTCCACTCGTTATCAGCGCTTCGGAGACGTCGTCGACCTCGAGAAGTCAATTTCGCTATTCGGGGATCCAGTGCACTTCACAACTGATGACCATCCGGACAAGCCTTCACGGCTCGGCAACCTCGCCTTCTCATTGTCGCAGCGTTACATGCGCTTTGGGGACCTCGTCGATCTGGAGAAGTCAATTTCGCTGAGAGAGGATGTGGTGACATCCGCACCTGATGACCATCCAGACAAGCCTTCACGGCTAGGCAACCTCGCCATCTCATTGTCGCAGCGTTACATGCGCTTCGGGGACCGCGTCGATCTGGAGAAGTCGATTTCGCTGCAAGAGGATGTGGTGAAATTCACACCTGATGGCCACCCAGACAAGCCTGGACTGTTAAGCAACCTCGGCAACTCGTTTTCCACTCGCTATCAGCGCTTCGGAGACGTCGTCGACCTGGAGAAGTCAATTTCGCTGTTGGGGGATGCAATGCACTTCACACCTGATGACCATCCGGACAAGCCGTTACGGCTGAACAACCTCGCCCATTCGTTGTCGGAGCGTTATATGCGCTTTGGGGACGTCGTCGATCTGGAGAAGTCGATTTCGCTGAGAGAGGATGTGGTGAAATCCACACCTGACGACCATCCAGACAAGCTTTCACGGCTAGCCAACCTCGCCTTCTCACTGTCGCAGCGTTATATGCGCTTCGGGAACCGTGTCGATCTGGAGAAGTCGATTGCGTTGGAAGAGGATGGGGTGAAATTCACACCTGATGGTCACCCAGACAAGCTTATACGGTTAAGCAATCTCGGCAGCTCGTTTGCCATTCGTTATGAGCGCTTCAGAGACGTTATCGACCTGGAGAAGTCAATCTCGCTGTTGGGGGATGCAGTGCACTTCACACCTGATGACCATCCGGGCAAGCTTTCACGGCTATGCAACCTCGCCTCCTCATTGTCGCAGCGTTATGTGCGCTTTCGGGACCCCGTCGATCTGGAGAAGTCGATTTCGATGAGAGAGGATGTAGTGAAATTCACTCCTGATGGTCATCCGGACAAGCCTTCACACCTGCACGCCCTCGCTGTTTCATTGTTCAACCGCTCCCAACGCTCCGGCGACTTTGCAAGTTCTGACCTTCGTCAAGCCATCTTACATTCCTCCCACGCAGCCTGCTCCCACACAGGTTCATCTCCCGATCGTTTTCGTGCATCCCAAACTTGGATCAAATATCTTCTCACTCAAGGACATAACTCACAGTCTCTTCTGGATGCATACACGCTTTCTGTTGACCTTCTTCCACAATTAGCATGGATAGGCTTGTCTCTTCACGATCGTTACCATCAACTTCTGCAAGCTGTAGATGAAGTGCGCGATGCTGCTGCCACTGCTCTCGAAGCCCACAGGCCTGAACTTGCTGTCGAGTGGCTTGAACAAGGTCGCTCCATCATGTGGAGTCAGTTCTCACAACTTCGCACTCCCGTCGACGACATCCGTTCCGCATATCCAGAACTCGCTGCCCGGTTTGAGCGTGTTTCGCATGAACTTGAGTATGCTAGTGCTCGACACAGAGCTGCAGTCAAAGAATCCACGGATCACTCCAATACGATGGGGGGATTGTTGGAGAAGCAGGCACAACAACAACACACACTCGCTCTCTCGCGAGAGACCCTTCTTGCAGAAATACGGGCCCTACCTGGCTTCGAGCGGTTCCTACTCCCGAAGACGATCAACCAACTTTCTCCTTTGGCGCACTCGGGGCCTGTCGTTTTTCTCAATGCTAGCAAACACAGATGTGATGCATTGGTCATCGGGGCAGGCTCAGAACACGTCATTCATGTCCCACTTTCGAACACTAGTTACGATGAGGTTGCAGGCATGCAACTACAACTCAAAGAGTTGCTGAGACTCAACGGTCGCGTCAACTTACGTGACGACTCAGACAGAGGCGCGAGACTTCACCGTATGGGTCCTGATGACGTGTTCATGACTATTTTACCATCCCTGTGGGAGAAAGTCGTCAGCCCAATTCTCGACGTCCTCGGTTTCTCGGTATGTGAACCCCAAGTCAATGTCAGTTTTCATGCTGATTTATAACCGCAGACGTCGGGCCCTAAACTGCCTCGCATCTTCTGGTGCCCAACAGGGCCATTTACATTTCTTCCCATTCATGCAGCAGGTATTTATGATGGAGCTAATCGGGGGCCCAAGCTTTCCGACTTTGTCATCTCGTCCTACATCCCTACGATGAGTGCACTCAAGCTGCCACCTCAGGACGATATGGAACCGACCTCACGTAACATTCGCCTGCTCACTGTCCGTCAACCGAGCACGGATGGCCAGAATCACCTCAGTGGCGTGCCAAGGGAGATAAAGGTCATCAAGGAGCTAACGTCTTCGTCACCATTCGTTGGCTTGCAGGAGGCGGATGGGACTGTCGAGGATGTGTTGGCGAAGATGACCGACACGGACTGGGTCCATTTTGCGTGTCACGGCACGCAGGACCGCATGAACCCGTTCGACAGCGGTTTCCCGCTCGCTCGCTGCAGACGTCTGAAGCTTTCCGATATCGCTCGATTGTCACGCCCTCAGGGGGGTCTCGCGTTCCTCTCTGCATGCCAAACTGCAACGGGAGACGAGCAACTTTCGGAGGAGGCTATCCATATTGCGGCGGGAATGCTTCTTGCGGGGTACAGGAGCGTCATTGCAACGATGTGGGTGATCATGGACAGCGATGCGCCAAGGGTCACGGAGGACGTTTATAAAAGCCTCTTTCACGATGGCAAGGTTCCAGACAGTGGGGAGGCTGCAGAAGCATTGCACCATGCGATCGAGCGTCTTCGCGAGTCTGGTGTATCGTTCTTATCTTGGGTTCCGTTTATCCACGTTGGTGTATGAAGCTTTGGAATATGATTTGTGACCAATAAGCATGCGTGCTGAGAGTCGACTCTCCTTCCCTCCCGAAGCTTTTCCGGAAAACCTATAGCCTATTATGGAGTATGGGGTATGCCTGGTATGTCTTTAGTAGAGAGTCGGCTATACATCGTGAAGGCTACGTGAGTGTCATACGGCATTTGCGATTGGAACAAGAGAAGCGTCAAAACAGATTGAAAAAAGAAAATCGACCCTCCGCGAGGTATACACTTGTTCCCCGCCCCCTTCCCATCCATTCACATTTCTCCATTTACGGTAGGTATCGGAATCCGGGTGCCTAACGTACACGTGGGATGGTGTGAGCTTGAAGTTCGATTTCAGAATGGGACACGAGCAATGAGCGGAGAGAAGGAAACAATGGGTTTCCTCCCGTGACCTCTCTGTTTGTGGGGCGTGGCATGGCACGGAAGGGGACGTACGTACCTTGTCAGCGAGCTCGGACGTGTCTACGGGCGCATCGCGATCAGGTTCGCCAAACTGGGCGTTGCGACGCGCGTTCTCCCATCGGTACGAGATCTAATTAGTATGGGAGGGGGAAGACGACATGAAAACGTCGAAGATAGTGTGCGACGACGTACGCTGAGCATCAATGCTGAGAGCGCGGCCAAGAACATGAGGGCGCCGGACACTGTAGCAGTAAAAGAGCGTCACGCTTGAACGTGAACATCGTTGGTTCCCCAGTTGGGCGGCTTACCTCCAAATCCGCGTCTGTTTGGTTGACCACCCAGCGAATCAGTCGATCAAATTATTAGTCGGTATGTGTAGAAGGGGAAGGGGAAGGGGCTCGTAGCCTCGACGCACGAATATGCCGGACCCTCGGTCAGGGGGTACAAGTGTGATCCCAAAATACTCCCCACTTGCCCGATCGCGCCAAAGAGGGGCATCCCCGCTGCACGCTTCGTTTCCGATCCCAGATTATGCGCGACTGGGAGGAAAAGAGAATAGGTCGCTGGTCAGTGATCGTTCCTCCTCCCGCACATGGGGCATCGAATAGGATGTATGGAAACGGGTCTTAGATACTTACACCATGCCAGAATGAGACCCAGACTGGAATACGTGCCTGCGGCGATGAAAAATGTGGCGAGATACCGTATATGAACGTGTGCCTGCGTGACACCCAGAAGGATCCTGAATCCATGGGGGGTGAGAAGAGGTACGGAACGAACGGAGTCCAAACTAACATGTAACCGATCCCTCCGAACGTACATCCAGAAACGACCATGAACCCACGGCGCTGGATTCTATCAGAAGTATACGACGCGATCATCAGGATCAGACCGGCTACCGCATAAGGAGGAACAGTCATGAGCTGCGATAGTGCAGCCGCTAGAAATGGCACCATTAGTCAGTAAATTTTCTCCGGAGCCCGGGATGGACATACAATGCCCCATCGTCTCGATGATTGTGGGTAAAAAAGCCGACAAAGAACCGAGTGCGCAGTTTAACCCAAAGTACATGACGCCAGCAACGTATACCTAAAACTGAGATTAGCCGCCATATGTTGGTACATGACAGAGATAAACTTGCCCTCCAGTCCAGGAAGGCAGCAATGACGTGTCCTGAAATCCAGATCAGTTGATTAAATGGGAGGGGCCCAGAGATATACTTTGATTCACAACTGCCCCAATGTCTCCACTCGTGCCTCTATTCATACGCTCTATTGCCAATTTGCGCTCTGCATGCGTCAAAAAATCGGTCGACTCCGGTCGCCCTGGTAGGAAAAACAAGCATAACACTCCAAGAAGTACCGTTGGAACACCCTGTTGCACGTCCGTAAGCGAATCGGATGGGAATAGAAAGTAAACCTACTTCTATAATGAACAGTAATCTCCAATTAGCAATGGATATCTTGACATGCTGAATCCCATAGGCAAGCAGACCACCAAATGCACCAGCAACGGCAGCAAAACCAAACCAAGAAGCGACTCGTGTGCCATATTCGGCTTTGGTATAGTAGAATGCTTGGGGAGAGTAATGTCAGTGCGGGACCTCCAGTGATAGAAATACATACAAAAATACAATACAACTGAAGGTCCGAAAGCTGCTTCAAAAACGCCGAGACCCAATCGTGCGCTAAGAAGGCTTTCAAAATCGCTCGCAGTGGACTATACGTATTTCACAGCTGTAAAGCCAGCTAAGTGAGGCTCCAGATAAGTACTCACCATCAATGTGGAGCATAGGCCCCATAGAATGGCTGAGCAGCCAATCCATATTCGAGGATCATAATACTTGGAGAGTATAGTCCATGGTACCTGGCACAGAATCTAACCTCTGACATGTAAGTATAGGAGTGCTAATAAGCACGTGGCCATTGGACTTGGCACTGACATAAGGTACAAAGAAGATTGCGACCAACCAATCAAAGAGTAGACCGGTAGGGTCCCCTCCGAGTACGTCTTCTGGCAACCCTTGAAGGCGTGCGTTCCCCAAGTTTGATCGATCGAGGTCTGGATAGGTGTGGTAGTCAGACAGGATGCGAGCGACTGTAGATAACGTCAAAGAACCCACATGCAAACAGGTAAAGAGCACAAGTGATGGGTAAGATCCTTCCATCGAGTTTGCGCAAGAGTCTCTTCTCCACGATGTACGGATCCAATGGGAGCAGTGGATCATCTTCGCGGCTCTCGTGATAGCTAGAGACCTCGTCCGAAGGTGAAGGCGAATGGACGCCAGAATCAGCGCGTTTGGTGTGCATTTCTGTCCCAGGTTAGCCTGCGAATGGTATGTATACGACAACAAGAGAGACTGAGCCGAGCCGAGTTCCGGTGCACCCCTCCATGTCTGTCAGGAGCCGAAAAGGTAACTCGTGAAACTCGTGACGTCAGGTGGATTTGAACGACCGTAGTTGTTTGAGTGTTGGTCACAACCCCCTCAGAAGATGTACTTGCCGTGAACTACTGTTTGTATCCAACTAGACTACAAGACAACCAGCCGTGGACGCTAGCCAATAGCCCATGCAGGTGGACATCTTCTGTCCAGCCGATGCTGATTGCGCTGCAAACTTTGCAAGATGGTGCGTGGAGAGAGGCCCAGCCACCGCGCCCGATGATGGCAGTTCGAACGCACACCATTGACATGATGCTGCTTGGACTGAATATCCATACATTTCCAATGACCTTGTCATCCCCTCAGTCAGGCGTGGGTCGGAGGTTGCACTAGGCTACTGTTAATTTAGATGCGTACCCGGATCTGTCAGGACCGGTCGTTGAGGACGTAGAATTAATGACGAGGATGCGCGAAGGCACACTGACTGTGGTGCGTCGGTCGACGGCATTCCCTTCGAGAAACTCTGTGATGAAGAATATGTCCATTGGAACGATGCTATGATCGGAAAGTCACTGGATCTCAATCGGTTCAACGATGGTCCAACATGCACCAAGTTCGCGCGGGTGCGTCCTTGTCGGAATAGATTCACTGGATGCGCAACACAGAGTATGTGTACGTAGTACAGTGACACTCGGAAACAAAACAAATCTATTCACGAAGAGTTCATACACACTTGTCCCCATCAGGTTAAGTGTCAACTTGAGCGTGTTTTTCCGGCGGCAGCTCGTTTGATGTCGATCTCCGGGGGTCAGACTTTTTCTGAAAAACACTCTTGGTACTACCATCTTGGTACTTGCCACATCTTGTTCGGAAAACCACAATGGCATGCCGCCTCCAAATCTGCACTCATTTCCTTGGAGGCGCTGATACCATCGTGGCTTGCTGGACGGGCCGCTACGTTACGTCCAGTTGGCGTGAAGTGGCGAGTTGCAGAGCGGCCGCACCGACTGGCGCTTTGCACGTGTTGCTCGCAGCGTAGTAAGTACATAAGAATGACTCGAAAAACCATTTCGTACCCATGCATCTCGGCGTGTGGGAAAAGGATGCAAGCAACCAGGTATGAATGAACATTTCATGAACATGGCGACGCTGAGTCATTTGATCCCAACCATGTCTACGTCCTTCTGGGTATTAGGTGCCTGTGTTCTAGTACTCGGCGGAAAATTGGTGCTGGATCTCGTCCGACGATACCTCGAGGCGCAAAAAGCACCGTTGCCTTGCCCGCTTCCTCCCGGTCCACCGGGACTTCCTTTTGTTGGTAACGTGATTGGAATCAACACGGAGGCACCATGGTTGACATACACCGAGTGGGCAAAGACGTACGGTACGAAGCTGTTCGCGTCGTTTCACGCCAAATGCGCCGATTGAGACCTTGAGTCACGCAGGAGATCTAATATACACCCAACTTTTGGGAAAGCACATCATCATCGTCAGTTCCGAAAAGATCGCAAAGGATCTCCTGGAATATCGCTCCAGGAACTACTCTGACAGGCCGTTCCTCGTCACGAACGAACTGTGAGTGGATCGTCTTTGTCAACGTTGCACGCGCTGGATGTATGACTGGTTTGAAGATTTGGAATGGATTTCAACTCCGTCCTGTTGCCATATGGCGACCGGTGGCGACTTCATAGACGCTTCTTTCATCAGGCATTCCGGGCAGATTCTGTCGCGAGGTTTGCGCCAATGCAGCAAAAAAAGTCGTTCCAACTGTTGCGTCGTTTGCTGGAAGGCCCAAGTCAGTACCCGGAACACATCTTTGAGTATGTGGCTACCCAACAACGCCCGTGGTTATCGAATCCAATGACAACATCGCCTCTGACAGATACACAGCATCAATAGTCATGAATGCGGTGTATGATTATGATCCTCTTTCTCGCAGGGATCCGATGGTGGACATTGTCGAGAAGGTGATCAACGTGATACTCGATGCCCTACGGCCTGACGTATCCATTATCATCGGTGCCTTTCCTGGACGTAAGTAAGTCCGCGGTATATTCACCGTACCATGCAGACAAGTTTGGTCTTAGTCCTCTCTCTTCCGTCATGGCTACCTGGGATGTCGTTCAAAAGGACTGCTGCCTCGTCGAGGGTATGGACAAAGGATTGTGTAGAAACGCCCTTCAACTACTCGTTGCAAAAGATGGTATGATTGATGTTAAGGGACGAGAGCGTCATTCATCATCGTATGCAGAAGTCAGGAAGTGCCGGTTCAAGCATGATATGTGATAACCTTCGGAAAGCAGAGGAACAGGGCATCCCTGCGGACTCAGCGTGGATGGGAGGTCTCAAAGAGGCCGCCGCGACGGCGTTCATGGGTAATTGCCAGTCTCTCTTGTCCCTTCTTCATCTTCATCCAACTCATGCGTTTTTCTCAGCTGCATCAGAGACGGTGCGTTGGTGGTATGAGATCCAACGACTGGTGTCATTGATGACCAAATCCAAAGTCGAATTCAGTCATCATGAGCTTCTTCCTCATGATGGTCCTGTTTCCGGATGCTCAGAAAAAGGCGCAGGCGCAGATTGACGTGGTCACTGGCAAGGGCCGATTGCCTTGTTTTCAAGACCGACCATTGTTGCCTTACATTGAAGCTATCCTTCGCGAAACTTTGCGATATAATTCCGTCGCGCCTCTTTGTGAGTAAACGTTTTCCGTGTACCATTGTTATTCAAGGTGTCGACTTCTTTTGAACTAGCGATCCCGCACGTTGCGGTGGATGCAGATGTCTACGACGGATATTACATACCAAAGGGTGCGTTCGACATCATTCCGTGCGCGCGTGCAAGAAGGCTAATGGGAATCAGGCGCCCTCATCGTCTCGAACCTCTGGTCGGACCCCCTTTCCCCATCCATCTGTCGAACTCGCACTGATCTGTACCTCCCTCACAGGTCCATGGCGCACAACGAATCCAAGTACCCCCAACCGTTCGAATTCCTTCCCGAACGCTTCCTCAACGACGACGGCACTCTGAAGCCAGACGACACGCAAAACATCACCTTTGGCTTTGGTCGGCGGATCTGCGTCGGCAGGTACTTTGCGGACACGTCCATGTGGTCCGCGATCGCGAACATCTTGGCGGTGTTTACGCTGTCGAAATCGAGGGACGAGCATGGGCGCGAGGTGCCGGTAGTGCCCAAGTTTACGAGCGGTCTTGCGGTGCAAGTTTTTTTCTCCGCTTTCTATGCTTGCGTGCGATCTGATGATGATGATAATGTAGACATCCCCTTCCGTTCCCCTGCAGTATTGTGCCGCGAGTGGAAGGCATGGACGTGGCGGTGCTCGAACAGTTGATTGCTGCGAGTACGCTCTGACCACGTCGGGCGTGCCGTCGTCGTTTGAGGCGTGGCTGAGGTTGATTGGTGGGCGACACGTCCAGGGAACAGGGTTAGGCAGGACAAGGCATTTCATCATTATTATAGCATGGCAGTTCTGATGGACACGAGGATACACGACTCACTACGACGACAATGCAGACGCCATAAATCAGGTCATATTTCGCTATTATTTACCCACGCGTGGGTTGATTGCTTCGTCTAAGTATCCATTGCAGCTTTGTCACGGTGCTGGAATGCCAACCCGAACGTCCCCCAACGATGAATCCCGACAGTTGGTTCCTAGCCCGTAAAGTATGTTGTGTAAATTTCTTTTTTTGTGGGGTCACCCCAGTACCTCCGGATCCCTTCGAGCTCAACGAGGGATGCGCAGGCTAAGCACTCGGCGCTCGATGGTGCAAACGGTCAACTATCTCCGAGGTCAGTCCTCGCAATGTTCCACACTTTGTTGCCTGAGACGTCCACAAGACTTTAGTGTACATACATGCCTTGGTTGAATGTCAAGGTCGTCGACGAAGGTTCGGCGTCGAGTTCCAGGTCGCGAATGCTGTCAAGCGACCTTCCAAAAACGTGTTCCAAGTATGTCTATATTTGGCAAGTGCGACGTTCCGCTTGCACGTGAGTAACTGTTTACTTTAACGAAACATGACCTGATTTCTGCGTGACCATTTAAAAAAAGAGCGTGTCGGTAAAGTTCGTCTCTTCATTCCTCCCCTCCTTTTCCTTGCAGTTCGTTCATCTCTCTCTACTCGTGAGCCCTTCTGTTTGTTGGCTTGCGCAGTGGCTTGACTGACACGGAACGTCCCAGAATATGGTGGCTACCGAGCAACGTTCCGACGGACGCGTCGGACAGCGTATGGACAACTACACCAAATTCTGGGAAAAGGACCCCGGCGAGGAGAAAGAGACTCACAACAACAATCGTGTCTGTAGCTACACAGACGTTGTCAATGGTTCGTTCTTTCTTTTTCTTTTTTTCTTCGCTCGTCCTATCCACCTGTGCTAACCCTGTATTTCTTCCTGTAGGTTATTATGACGGTGCTACCCAGGTGTACGAGTACGCTTGGGGTTCATCCTTCCACTTCTCTCGCTTCTACAAGGGGGAAGGCTTCCACCAATCGCTCGCTCGTCACGAGCACTATCTCGCCGCGCAGATGCAGTTGCGTCCTGGTATGCGCGTGCTCGATGTTGGGTGTGGTGTCGGCGGCCCCGCACGCGAGATCGCCACCTTTGCCGACGTGAACATCGTTGGTGTCAACAACAACGAGTACCAGGTCGACAGGGCGAGGCGGTATACGAAGCGTGCTGGCCTTGAGAATCAGATCACGTATGTCAAGGGCGACTTTATGAAACTGGCGGAGCAATTTGGAGAGAATTCGTTCGACGCTGGTGGGTATCATTCTTCATTCCGTGTTGAGACAGGATGCTGAGGTAGCGGTTCAGTGTATGCCATCGAGGCAACTTGCCATGCACCTACGTGGGAGGGCATTTACGGGGAGATTATGAAGGTCCTCAAACCTGGAGGAGTCGTGAGTGTTTCGTCGTCCTCGTTTGCTGCACGAGCTCATCGTACACATAGTTTGGTGTCTACGAGTGGTGTATGACCGACGCGTGGGACCCATCGATCCCCTCGCACAAAGAGCTTGCCCACAGGCTGGAAATTGGTAATGGGATTCCGGAGATGCGTCCACTCAGCGGTGCGCGCAAGGCACTGTCGACTGTTGGGTTCAAGGTTGAGCACGAGGAGGATCTTGCTGACCGATCGGACGAGGTTACATGGTATTACCCACTCGAGGGCGACCTTTTCAAAGCCCAGACGATGTGGGACCTCGTCCTAGTGTGGCGTACAAGCTGGAGTGGAAAGCTCGTGACGCACACGGGACTTCGTTTCCTCGAGATGTGTGGCCTAGTGCCCAAGGGCACGTGGCAGGTCTGTGAGACGCTCAAGATTGCGGGCGACGCACTCGTCGAGGGTGGACAGACCAAGGTAAGAGGGTTCGTTTTGTGCGCAAAGCCATGACTGACTCGGACGGGTCTGACAGCTGTTTACGCCCATGTATCTGGTTATCTGCCGTAAGCCTTTGAAGGAGTGATTTAAATTTAATTTATACCGTAGCCGTAGCTGTAGACATTCACATTAATGGAATCCGATCTTTCGGAAGTTTCCTTGCAAGGGACGGGATCCGTGAGGCTGTCTTTGAAATGATCCAGACAATGGACGGGGATCCCAGGGTAAGCAAACCCAGGTTGCCCAAGGCGTACACGGAAGAACAGCTCGTCTTTCTACGCAATCACATCAGCGGGTTCGAGACAAGGACGAGAGGTCATGTCAGAGGCGACGCCAAAAAATTCGCACTGGACCGCGCGAGCGAGTTTCTCGTTCGATTCGGTCTCCCACCGGATCTCCAAGGGGTCGACGAAGCTGAACCGCGATTCCGCGAGGTGAGTCTCGAGTGTATCCCGTCATCCGTAACCTGACCCTCCCTCAGCAAATATACAATTGGTACAAGAACACCGTCGGGCGGGCCAGGCGGAAGCTCGAGGGACGGACGAGGCCCAAGAAGCTGTCCGACAAAGGTGCGTCGTCCTCGGCTGGTTTGGCTGGTTTGGCAGCTGTTCCTTACTGTCTACGGCAGCGTCGACCTCGGGTAGCCTCACATGGAGTCCAACCCTAGCGACGTCCTTTGCCGCGTCCTCCAACGCACCCGACACCGCGCCCGGTCCGAGCTCCCACTCCCACTCCCACACCACCCAGCAACAACCACAGCAACAGCAACAACCCCAGCCAGGCCCATCCAGCCAACAACTTCAATTCACCTTTCAAACTGCCGTGCCCATTCCGGTACAGGTTCACTCGCCGAGCACGATCGCGCTCAACGTGACTCCTTCGGCACTCCGCGATGCCTTTGTCACGCATGCCATCGACCCACCGACGCTCTCGTCGCTCATTCAGTCCTTTGTCGTCGCGCATCCATCGGCGACGCCGTTGACGCCCGTCGTACACGCCCTTTTCGATGCGGCGACCTCGCTCCTCGCCTCGTCCGCCTCGGCATCTACCTCGGCATCCGGATCCGGATCGGGTTCAACTTCGGCATCTACCCCGAACCCGCCGGCGCACGCCCAGACCGACGTCCTCTTCACCCTGCTCCGCCGCTTTCTCGATGCCTGTGCCTTTTTCCCAGACACCCTCGTCCACGCGGACGTCTCCGGTCCTCTCGCAGGCCCTCGCGCTCTCCAAATCGCCCTCCGCAAATCCACCGTATGGGCCCCTATCAGCGTCAGTAGTGTGAGTGGGACAAATACGGCGCACGGTTCGCTCTCGGACGAGATGGAGCGGATAAAGGCGGATAGACAGCGGCGCAAGGATTATGTGCAGTGGGCACAGATTCATGCGACCGCAATCGAACTTGGCATCGTTGGGAGTGCGAACGGGGGTGCCGGTCCTGGTCCTGGTCCTGGTCCTGGTCCTGGTCCTGCCGTCGGCGTGGGTGTGACTGTGGGTGCAAACGGGAGCACGGCCTATCACCACGGTCCAGCCCGAGAGCTAGGGTACGGCGTGCCTCCACCACTACCACTACCACCCCCACCGTCCACGTCCGCGGCGACGGACACGTTTTCAGAAATGATGGCGCGCGATGCGGTATGGGAAACTGACGAAGTCGAGTGGGTCGCGGGGATCATCGTCTTGCGGGCGATCATCCGCACGGGCGGGATGGGTCGGAAGGGCGAGTGGGAGCAGCTGTTGGGGGCGTATGAACGACGCTGGAAGGAGATCAAGGATGAGGCAAGGCAAGCGCTCGTGACGGTAAGCCGTTTCTTTCCCTGCGCCAAGGAGGTGCTGTGTATATCGTACTGACGTGTATTTTAACAGGAAGTATTGCTCGGCGCGAGGGACGACCTTGCACGTTTGGACGAGACGCGCGTCACATAACATCATGCATCAGTTTTTGTTGTACATCGTGTTCAGTCTGGCAACTGACATTGATATGTCTCCACGTCGTCGGGGCAAAAAAAGTAAGCTATCGAGTATCATGTACAGTGCCCATAGCCATCTTTCATCCATGTAATCCAATCACTTTGTGCGATCCCATGTATGAACTTTTTTTTTGGACCTGTTTTGGTTATTTTCTTCTTTCCGTCTGGTGTGTTGACGTCGAAATGCAAACAAAAAAAAAAGGAAGAGGAAAGAGGAATGCATGCGATAGTGGTACAATGTTGTATGTATGCGTCGTAGGCGTGCGAACGGATACAGAAAGGAAGAAGACACGAAAACAAGCAAAATAAAATAGGGTGGATCCAGGATGATCTATGATCGATCAACGTTTGAGCCGTTTTGGATCGTTTCCCTCGCTATTGTCCGACGGACGGCGCGCGCTAGCATTCTGCTGCTGCTG